>JAJEJH010000215.1:96573-204732 GCA_026122585.1 Anacardium occidentale
AGCCGATCATGTCGATATAGCTAAAGCTAAATCTGTTCAAGTACATCTTAACAAGTGCACGGAGGCCAAAAGGCTACGAGATTGGAACACTTTGATTAAAGTGACAGCGGCTGCGATATCAGCTGGAGCAGACGCAGCGCCACAGGTTCATTCATCAGCCAGTTTTTTTTCCGTTGTAGTTTTTATCATTATTGATCTAAATCTTGATTATTTTTGTTGTTTTTGTATATAGATGCTTGCATTGCAAGCTGAGGCTCTACTGAAACTTCAGAGGCACCAAGATGCCGATGACGCCATGCAGAATGCTTCAAATTTTAATGTCGACGACTGCACTAGGTTTTTTGGCCCCATTGCTAATGCCAATTTGTTGGTGGTTAAAGCTCAAGTTAATTTGGCTATGGGCAGGTTAGTTTATATTGGATTAGGGTAAAAGGCACAAAGAATCGGTTCCTTCTTCTCTGACCTATTTAAAATGAGTTTCCTTCTCTGGAGACTCATCTTCTTCGGCTTCACTGTTCTCTATTCGAATTAGCTCAAATAAAACATTTCAGAGTCGAACCGAGTTCGAACTAACTTGTTTAGATTATTCACTAACCAGTACCCAAACTTTTGCATGCAAACTGATGGGGAAATGGTGTTACAGATTTGAAGATGCTTTGGAGGCGATACAGAAAGCCGCAAAACTAGATACGAACAACAAGGAAGTGAACATGGTGATGAGGAAGGCCAGGGCAGTGGCGGCAGCTCGTTCAAAGGGCAACGAACTATTCAAAGGAGGAAATTTCGCTGATGCATGTGTTGCATACAGTGAAGGACTCGATCACGACCGATATAACTCAGTTTTGTTGTGCAATAGAGCAGCTTGTCGATGCAAACTCGGCCAATTTGAGAAAGCAATTGAAGATTGCACTGCTGCACTAAACTTGCGTCCCAATTATAACAAGGCCAGGCTAAGAAGAGCCGATTGCAATGCCAAGGTGAATAAATAATTTTCTACTTCCTATATTTATGCATGCCTGTTTAATATAGAATACTGTTTGATTTGATCTAAATTTGATTGCATGTATAAAAAAGCTTAAACTTGAGCTCCTCCAATTGGTAGGATCTTGACTCGAACTCAAGTTTGAACCAAAACCGATTTCTTCGAGTTTACCACGGAAAACTATATTTTAATCTGCTTAATTTAAAAGTTAGTTCTTGGTATTGACTTGTTTTGAGTTTTGGGTGTAGCTGGAGAAATGGGAAGCCTCAATACAAGACTACGAGATCTTGAAACGAGAAAATCCGGAGAGCGAGGAGGTGACCAAAGCTTTGCTTGAGGCCCAAACCCAGCTCAAGAGACAACGAGGTCCGCCGTGATCCAAGTTCAAATAAGCCTGAATCCGGCCCGGTCAAAACCAAAGGTGCTAGCTTGTATTTTAGTAGCAAAAGTAATACTACGGAATACATGAGTATTAATTTAAATTTAATTATATAAAAAAATGTTATTATTGGTATTAAAATTTATACTCATTATAAGTACGTATAGTATTACTTGTAGTCATATATGTTAGCTATGAAATTTCAAAAAACATATAAATCGAAAAAATTATATAGTTGTTTGTGTGTAATATGTTGTTTTCGCTTGGATTGTGCAATAATTTTTTTCTTAAATTTATTTGTAAGGGTTACATCAAATAGAAATCTAGTCACTGTGTACTGATTGATTAGTTATACAATCAACGACTAGAAGTATTATCTATATAAATTAATCTGAAAGTGGGGGTAGAAATCTTTCATCCATAAACAATAGGAAGAGTGAGTTTTCGTTATTTCAACCATTTTAATGATTTCCTCAACAAACCATCTTCATCTCTTATTTTCGCAAAATAATCTTCTATCTTTATCAGATACCTTCACAAATAGCTTTTTTACACCTTTAATTTTGTACATGGAGGAAATTCCATAACAATAATAAACTTTTAGACTATGATTGAAATCATTGATCCCCATCTTATAATCAAGCCTTTAGGTTATTTATTTTTAAGTAAGATTGTCAATTGAACTTACTAAATTGGGTTTAACTTGTTTAAGTTTGGGCCCATAAAAAATTTCAGATTTAGGGTTCAGGCTTATCTATTCAATTTTAAAATTTTTTTTGTTCAAACTTAATTCATTAAAATTTGTCAAGCTTTAGGCTTGTTTCAAACTTATTTCAGACATGTTTCATAACTTTAACAATCTTACAAAATGCTCCCTAATTTCCTAGCAAAATTGAAAACGTAATAAAAAATACCCTTGTCTAAAACGAATTTTTAGATCTATTGGGCTTTAGACTTGAAAACCTTTGTTCAAATTTGAACTTAAAAATTTAATGAATAAATTTTTTGTCCAAACCTACCCAAAACCTGAATTGTATTCGGTTCGAAACTAAATTATTTAGACCAAACAATTAGGCCTCAGGTTTATCCATATCAATTGATAGTCTTATATTCGAGTAAATTCCATTTCCTCACCCAAAGTTTAACCTAAAAACACTTCTTCATATTTTGATAGAATAAATAATATTTTATCACAAAAAGTCAAATTTTATTAAAGGAAAATTTTTTTTGTACGAGTTAAAAAGTTAAATAACCATAATATGCCCAACTAGTTCGCTTTTCAAAATTATCGCACTGTCCCAAATTAACCTAAAAAAAATTATAAACATCTAATTTGCTTAAAAACTTTTTTATTTTTCTTCCATTTCATTCTCATCACTTTCTTTATCGGATCTCTTGTCAGACGTTACCACATTCTTTCTTTGACTGCCCATCCGACAATCTACCCTCTCTCTTGTGCCTTTATCTATTCCTTTTTGTTTGTAATGAGTTCCTACCTCTACAACCTTTTCTTCGTCATTTGAGCTATTGTTTACGATTTCACTTAATTAAGTCATTGACTTCTTGATTGAATGAAGGGGTCAATGACAACATTGTGGCGCCGATTTTTGTCGCGTAATACTAGGACAGACTTGTCACTCTTGTTTAACCACCCTAAACGTGGTCAAGAGGAGCGCAGTGGAGTTTATGGAGTCGCCATTCGAAGGTTACCTCAGGAAAGTATGCATCGGTGAAGACGGGTGATTTTATGGATCCCTTGCAGATGATCCAACCTTCCTCACCGACCCAATAGTTGGGTTCAGAGAGCCGGGTACGGCGATGGGAAGGTGTTAGACACCCATGTCGCTCGGTCCGAAGGCCGACCTCCACTTTTGTGGTTTATTTATTAAACGCGTCATCGAGTTTAATTATGTTACGTTTTATCACGCGATACAATACTATTATTAATTACAATCATCCACGGAAAAAATAAAATACAGAAAATAAATTAAAAATTACAACTCTTTCCATATACTCTATACATTAGATCTAATCCTAAACAATTCTAACAAAATAAAATAAAACAAAATCTGCAAAACAAATTAGGTTAGAAAATATAAAATAAAATATTACTACACACACATATGTACACACATAAGATGTCCTGAGTATAAAATATATATATGCACAGAATACAAAATATACACTAACACCTTAATACAATACACACACGCACTATATATATACATAAACATGTAAAATAATAACAAGAAAAATAACAATAATAAAAAATTAAAATGAAACAAAAAAAATTAAATTAAATTAAAAAATTAAAAAATTATAACGATCAAAATTGACATTTGTACCTAGCCCGTCCATGAACAAACGTATACCATGCTCATCTCCATATTCATCTTATTTCCTATGCCTGGCCCGTCCAGGACACACCCCATTGAATATATAAACAAGGCACAACATAAAAAAATGAAAGGAATTCTACATTTAAATGCATGTTCAAGCCGCCTGTTTCTCTCACTTAGCATAAATCTTTCTTCATCCAAATCCACTTATTCATTCATGACCACACCATATACACATAATAATTTCGGGTTGTTGGGCGGTATATATACAATGTACAGAATATAAAATTTATAATATATACGGACAAAAAATAAATAAATAAATAAATAATTATATGTACAATACATAAGCTTTATTTTTATAAAAATGCAGAACATATAAAAAAAAAGTATATATATATATACACAACACAATGTACATATAGAATATACACAATTCATGAAAATACATAATATGATACACAAAAATTTTATAATATATATATATATATATATATAAAGCAATGTACAATATATTTATACAAAATAAAAAGGATAAAACAATAAAGCAGACATATGTATATATATATATATATATATATATAGGTTTTCGTCAAATTCCTATGTATTAATTATATATATATACATGACATACATGTAAAATATAAATCAAGCAGACAAAACAATAAATATTATAATTTATAAAACATCAAATACAAAATATTTTCACACATTACAGATTATGCATGCAATCAATCATTCACATTAAAATAGAGAAAATGAACATATGAATAATGATTAAAATTAATTAATCAATTTATTTGTAACAATATTAAAATAAAAAAATTAAAAGAGAAAAAGAAAAAGATCCCTTCAATTACTTACCTAGAGTAACAATTCAACACTTTTTTCTGAGTCAAACTAAGAATACACAATGATCAAGACATTTTAACCTTTGGGTCTCTACGGGTGTTGTCCTCTTTTTCTTTTTCTGGAAAATAATAGATCCCTCCCCTTTTCTTTTTTGGTACTGCCCTCCCCTCTTTTTATACGTAAGAAAAACAGTTACATGGAAGTAGTTGAATGGAGAACATGTGAAGCAGTTAAGTGGTACGTGTGGGCAGTTGGCAGGGAATGGAAAAAAAACTGCAGCAGAGAGAAAGATCATGGGCGTGGGAGAGAGAATGGGGGATAATAAAATGGGCAAGTGGAAAAAATGGAAAGGAATTCAACACAGCACGCCAGGCTCTTTCTTGGGCTGGAGCATGCTTCTTTTCTCACTTGGGCCGCCTAATTTATTCTTCTTCTTAGTTGCTACATGCTTTTCTTCTTCTGGTTGGGTCGTGTGCTTATTGGGCTGATTATTATTTTTTGAATAAGTTGGGTTTGGTCTTTTGATTTGTTTAGGTAGGCTTAGGTTGGTGGGTTTTGGGTTACTTTTATAGGTATAGAATTTATAAGTTTTTGGGTTTCGATTTTGAAATTTCACCCGTCCATTCTCAACTTAATATTTCAAAATTTTCAATTTGAATCTCTAGGTTTATCGTCATTAGGGACGACTCTGTTGAGTCTAAAATGAGGTGTCTACAAACATATTAGATTATAATGCGAGAGATGTGATAATGGTGAAAGAGGTTGTAGACGATTACAATTTCCAATATTGTAGGGATTGAAATGCAATATTTCATACCCTTAAAATATTTTAAATGTTTACGTGAGATTCGTTCAATGTTATTTTTTATTTTTTTTAATTATATGAATTGTTAAATTATTATTATACTTTTATAACATTAATTTTGTATAAACAAAGTTTGATTTTGTACTAACAAATATTATTTATGTCATCAAAGGGAGAAAACTCTTTGTCCAAATCTTAGGTGGGTAAAGGTGATTTACCCTTCGTCTATCTATATTTGGTTTTGAGTACACTTTTATTACCATAAAAGAAAGATCACCATAAACATAAATTACTTTAAAAATTATTGGATATAAATTATTAACATGTATAAATAATTCTTAATTTTAGTTAATAATAAGAAAATATTAATATGTATAAATTAATATTTTATTTAATTAAACTAACATTTTTTTATGTTAAAATACATTCTTTATGTTTTATATAAAATATTCTCATGCTATAATTTATTAAAAAATTTTCATGTTATTAAAATATTAAAATTAATCAATTAAATGTTTATTTTAAAGTTATCATCTCATTATCAATACATAATTTTTTTAAAATATTTATCATATTATTTAATATTTAAATAAATATAAATACATTGTGTCCTAAAATTTAACACATAATGATGCAATAATAACAAAATTAGATGTTACCTTATAATCCGATTACCTCTTTAATTACCATTTATATCATCTCAAATCTTTTTATTATATGGTAAATCAAATAAAATAATATTAATAATAAAAAATATTTCAATAAATCTAGAATAAATAGTTATTAATAAAATTTGTAATTAAAAAATCTATTAATGATTATTAAAAAATTAAACAACAAATTAATAATAATAATAATAATAATAATAATAATAATCACCTTAATTATTAACTAATATAACATCTCTAGAAAAATACACAATAGATTTTCGCTCAATGTCATCCTCATCGAACGGTCTAAAAACAAGATCCACGTTCATATTACATATATCACATGGCAGAAGACAAAGACTTAAATTCTCGTTTACCGCCGTCGTGTTGCGGCAGGGGAGCATAATATGGACAATAGTTTCTGATAGCCGTCAACTCATAAGGCGGCGCATCGAGTGCCAACCACTGCTCCACTGTGAACTGTTGTTGAGCGCAAGGTGTGTGGACCCCGGTGGCTGTGACCTCGACGTAGTTGACATACCATCCATGATGCGGTCCTGAGCCGTCAGATGTAAGATTCATGGCGCATATGGGTGCACTCAAGCACCACCCTCTTCCGCTGAAAATGTCCAAATTACCCCTCTCGAAATAGTTGTGACCGGGATCCATCAAGCCTCCCCATGCCTCCAGATTCGTCAGCTCCAGCATCTCGCCGTATACGTCATACAAACGCAAGCTGATGATCGAATCAGTGCCCCCCTTCAAGATCGAGCCGGTTCTGATGTACACCGTATACACACAATCATCTCCATCCTGCAAAGACAATAACAAGTGAATATCATCGAGTCCATAACATAAAGCGCGTTAATGATCAATGTTAAACTTACAGAGAAGGCGATCGTCGCGTAGGAGATGAGGAGGAGGAGAAGGAAGTAGAGAGTGTTGGAAGCCATGGCTGAGTTCGTGGGCGAGTGAGTTTACCAAGTTTATATAGAAAATAATTCAAGGGACACGTGTTGATTTTTTCGAAATGAATTAATTTGTGGATTTGCGGTAGGGTGCAAAGGAACATGTAAGGAAAGAAAGGGTAAAAATGGAATTCCATGTCATTAACATTTGAGAACCCAAAACGAAATCAATCTGTTAAAAGTACTTATTTTGAGGTGGCAGGAAAGGATTGGTTAGAGATAAAGAGTGAGTGTAGTAGGTAATAGAGGTGAGCACAGAATATCATAATCCTGCAAGTGTGCGAAATTACTAGATTGACCTTGGAATATGCTAGATCTGAATGGGTGTGGGGACCGCACTTTCTGTGAAAAGGATATAATAAAAACAGTATAGTGATAAGAGTGGCAGGCAATTTCCTGAAGAAATTGATGAGTTTGGATGTATATTCATTATTAAAGTCTAGGAGCACATTCCAATAGAGGAAAAAGCAAACCCAAAAGTGAACCACGTGATGCACGTGCCGGTGGTGGGTTCACAAAGACCTAGTACGATTTATAATTGGCCAAGGGGCTTATATTCACCGAGATTTCACTGAAAAAGATAAATTTTTTATTTTTTATTTTTTAAAATTTATCTTTTAATTTTTTTATTTAATTTTATTAATAAAATAATTTAAATACTCTCATTAAAAATAAAAATTTATAATAACAATATAAAATAATATTTAAATCTAAAATATTAAAATTTTTATAAAATATTAAATTTAAAAAATTAAAAAGATAATTACCGCCATGAATAATATCATTGACAATGGTGATCACCAATATTAGAATCAGATGGCTAGCAATGACTATCTGGTTTAAAAGATAGTTAAATCTGGCTACTTCAGCTAGCAACTATGGTAAAAAAAGTCAATAAAGCCAAAGTCAATAATTTCTTATCATTTTCGATCGTGTTTACTGATGGAGATGATTAGATCTAGTTTTCTTCTCCAAAATAAGAGCGATTAAAATCAAGTGGTTGTTTTCAATCACCTGATTTTATTATTGACAATCACTATCACTAACACTAGTGGTGATGACTACTTTTAATTTTAAAAATTTTTTATATTATTAATTTTTTTAAAAAAATTTTTAATATTTAAATCATATTTGTATTTTTATAAATTTATTTAATTATTTTTTAAAATTTTATTGAAATGAAAAAAATATTTTTCTAACTATTAAAATTTATTACAAATGATAAATGTTTAAATTTTTTTAAGTTAAAATGTAAAAATTTGTCTTCGAGTGAAACCTTGGATGGGAGTATGTCCTTTGACCTTTATGATTTTATTATAGTGTAGGGATAACGCTATTGTTTTAATCAAATATTAAGTCTTTATTCATAAGTATTTTAGATTTAGATTGGGTATTGGCTTCACCTATATAGACTTGATTTAAGAATATCGTAATTTTAAACAATAATCATTTTAAAGATCTTTTAATGATATAAATATATCAAATAAATTCAATATTGTTGAACCATTAGTGTTTTAATGATTCCGAAAATATGTTAAAATTTATGAAATGATCGAATTACCCTTGACATGAACTTGGTTCATGATCGAAATCGGGCCGAAAAGCTATTTTGCAGGAACACCTATGCACACTGAGCAATTGAAGACACACACGGCCGTGTATTGAGCATTTGAAGCCACACACGCCCGTGTATTGCAATGTTAAGGTCGCACACGCCTGTGTTGAGCACAAGAGAAGACACAAGCAACACACGCCCGTGTTTAAAGGCCACACACGCCCGTGCATGGAAATATTGAAGACACACGCCCGTGTGTAGAATGACACACAGCCGTGTGTCAAGGAAAAAGCACACACACGACCGTGTGCTGGAAGGACACCACCGTGTGTCAAAGAAGGATGAAACACACGACCGTGTAGCCCAAAACACACGCCCGTGTGCAAGGCCAAAATGCGCCCGTGCTTCCCGTGCGTTGATCGTGCATGTACCCGTGCTAGCTTCTGGAATCTGAAAGCCTCTGAAGAAAAATAACACACGCCTATGTGTTGCAAATTCGCACGCCCGTGCTAGCACAAAAATGACCGTTGAAAATGCAGAAAAAGGGAAGCACGACCGTGCAAGAAAAGTGACACGCCCGTATAGTTTTTCAGAAACTCTCCAACGGCTCTCAAATCAGCAAGTAACGGCTATATTCTTCCAAATCCTATAAATTGGAGCTGATTTGAAGATGCAAGGGTTAGAGAATCAGGCCTAAAACTTCTACTCTTCATTCTCTAATTCTTCTCCAAACTTTTCTCACCAAAATTACATTTGTAAATCCTTAGAGAGAAACCTTGAGAGCATATTGTAAATCCGCCTTGTGAGGTAAATCATTGTAATTTCCACAAACCCTTGGGCGCAATCCCGTGAAACTAGTGTTGAGGCGTAATCCGTGTTAAAACTAAGTTAAGGGCGTAATCCCTTATATCAAAATTAGTGTTAAGGGCGAAATTCCCTTGTTGAAAAAACTATTGTAACTTTGGGTTAAAGTTAGTGAAAGGAAAATCTTCAAGCGGGGTTGCTTGAAGTAGTGGACGTAGGAGGCGTGGGAAAGCTCCGAACCACTCTAAAAATCGGCTGAGCATTTCTTTCCCTTACTCTCTTTATATTTGCTTAGTCATATATTTAATTGTGCTTAATTGCTTTTATATAATTGAATGGTTGAGTTGCTAGAATAGGAAAAGTTTTTTAAAATTGCAAAATATTTTTAAACAACCTATTCACCCCCCCCCCCTCTAGATTGTTTGCCATCTAGTTTTTCGGGTTTTACAAATATAAAACACTTATTTTTTGGACCTTTAACTCTCTTTTTTTTTGGGCTTATAACCTTTAATCTATTGATCCATAAGTCTAATATGTTAGACATAAATTTAATATCAACATTACATAATTAAAATTTGAAATAACATCATTTAAAGGTATCAAATTATCATAATTTTCTTATTGAAGAGAATAAACTTACAAGTTTTATTATTGAACGAACTATGTTAGAATTGTAATTTACAAATTAAGGTAATTTTAATATTCTCATAAGAGTAAAATAGTCTAACACTTTATAAGAGCATAATTGTCTTTTAACAATTAGTATAAAAGGCCAACTTTGTGTTTGATGGAAACACATGTACATACAAGCATTCAGAAACATAGAAAACTGGTCTCCAAAAATTTATTGAATTCAGAACCCATCCCATCAAAGGTTTCAGTGCGTATTTTGGAAGCACTGGATTTCAATATTGACAAGGACGATCTTCTTGACGAAGAATTACAACAACTTGTTTTCGAATCACAGAAATTAACCATGGCAGGAGGTACGCTTCCGAATCTGAAATCTGAAAAATTTATTTTGTTATCATAGGATAACATGCTTGTTAGATGGCTTACAAACTAAACTTTCAAATTTTTTAATGAAATGATTAAACTTATATTGTTTTCTATCGGAAGTATTAAATTAACCACTTCACTTGCAAAACAAAACAAAATAAACAATTTCAATTATACTTGTTTGATATCTTTAATAAAAAATATTGACAATTTAGTCTCTTTCGTAAAAAAATCTGAAAGTTCGTTTCACTGAATAAGAAAATCTAAAAGTTTTGTTTCTTCAATACAAAATTTAGTCTAGTTAATAAAATAAAAAATGACAATTCGATACTTTCAGATATATTGTTATTCCTTAAAATTTAAATTATGAGTTTATTAAATATAGTAGGATAATATTAAGCAATAAATATATCCAGCTTAGTGGCATGTGTTTCTCTCTACACTATAGTCTCCTATTTGAATCTTTCGTTCTCAACTTCATATAAATGACGGTAATTATGGTTTAACCCATATCTAGCCTTGACTCAAACTAGATTGACTATTGATTCTTGATCGCATTAATCAATTTGGTTCAATTTTAGAACACTCACTTTTTAGGGGTTATTCGAATGAGAATTAAGAGTACCTTTAATCTATTAATTCTAAGATCGAAAGTGATTTTCCATTCGCTTGTATAATAGTTTGACCAGGTTTTAGCTTTGATCAAAACTAGATCCATAGTGATAATATTATAATATATAAGGTAGCTATAAAATACCTATTATAAAGGTTAAAAGACTTATTCATATTCAATGTTTATTGTAATAATAATTTTCACATGTTAAATTTGAATAAATCAAATTTCCACATGCTTGTTAGATTTTTTTAAAAAATTATTAATAAGATAAAAATACTTTTAAATTAAATAATATTTTATTTATAAAATTTTATGAAATACTTTTTACTTTAATTTATACTAACTAGAATTAAAAAAAAAAAAAAACTTTATAGGTATAAATACAGATAGGTGATTAATGAGAAATAACTATATATTTGGGTTAACTTGTAATTTTTTAAAAATTTTAGAGAGTTTTGAAATATAAAAAATATTTGTGAGGCCTTTAGATTTTAAAAAAGCTAAGGATGTGTTTAAAATTTTTAAAATTTTAATATGCTTTCGATAGTTTAAAAAATGATAATTATGTTATAAAAAAATTATAATAAATTAGAAGTATAATTATTATATTATAAATTATTAAAATTATAAAATATTTTAAAAATATATGAGTGAATATAATAATTTTATATAAAAAATAAAATTATCTATTTTCTCTTACTAAATTTGAAAAAATAACGTTTATACTCTAAATGATTTCTATGATAATATTTAGATAAAATAATATTTGATTATTAAAATTAATAATTAACTTTTGATAAAATGATAAAATTTTGATTTTTTTAAATTTAACGGGTGATAATTATTATTTCATTTGGTCCTATCATAAACACTATACAGAGAGCTATTTTATAACCAATTTACGGTTATATAATGTAATTAAAATTAGGTTAACAAAGTGATTAAAATACAGCCTACAGAGTTCAAATTTAGGTATTAAAGATGATAAATTAAGACATTAATCAATAATTAATATAACTAATTAAGCATTAAGCAGTTTCATTGTCTTGACCAAGTCTCTACCATTCAAATTAATTTGGATGACCAGAAGAAGGCCGATTCTCATTTCTCACAATTATTCACAAACTGAAAACATGCATAATCTTCCAAATTTCAACCATCTCCTCCCATGCAAGCCCTAAATTTCACATCTTCCTTTATTCCTCGCCCTTGCCACCGTAAACCCTTCTTGTTTTCACCGCTCCCCATCCCCGCATGGCGGAGCGGAATGGTGATCGTCTGCAAAATCTGCACAACTGCCACCACCCTTGTCATTTCTTTAGTAGCGATACACAGATTATAACATTTCCATGTAAAGAAGGCGATGAACTGAGTACATATGTGATACAAATTCCCAGAGATCAAATTTATCGTGTTCCACCGCCTGAACATGCTCATATTGTTCAACATTACCATAATAGTTCAACTATAAGTAACAGGAGACCGGTGTGCACAAGTATTTTGTGGATTATTATGATCTTGATTATCATTGGAGTTATTATCGCAATAACCCTGGTGATATTTGGCCAAATTTTTAACTCTAAACCAGTTGTTTTCTCTATTGTCAACCTGCATGTTACGAACAAATCAAATATTGGATACAAGATTTCTCTGAAAGCAAGGAACCCTAATGAAAAACTTATAGTCAATATCGCAAGTGGTGACGGTGGCGCCTCGCTATATTACAAGACAAAACAACTTGCCACAGGCGACTTTCCGAAGTTGCAACAAAAAGGAAGCGATTCAAATACCATTCATTTAAACCTAGTCGGATCAAATACAGCAGTACCTAAAGAGGTTCGCCAAAGTATCAACGACAAAAAAATGGATCATCACATCTCATTAAATCTTAAATTGAAACTTCAAATTGACGTGAAATCAGGGCTCATAAATCTTTCGAGCCATCACATCAATATGAATTGCGAATTCAAAGTTAACACATTGAGGGGCACAGACACAAGGATTTTATCACAAAAATGTTATAGTTGATTAATTGTGTTCATACAATAAAGAAAATTTTCGATGTATAATTATTTTTTCTTGATGTTTGACGTTTGATTGAATATTATGAATGGTATTAGAGGCTGGATTTATTGTGTATCTCTATTCTTATTTGTTAGATATTATAAGATGTATGATTAGGCTCATTTGTTACAATCAAACTTGCAATCCTGGAATGTTCATCAAGTGTTAATTTTAATTTCTTGAAATTGTTTTTGTATGTTTTAAAAAAAAATTTCGATGTGTTTTTCGCACTTCAAAAAATTTTAATTATGTATTAATAATTGAAATATATGCCTAATCAACCTATCACGACAAAAAGAACGAGTCAAAGCGTGAAACCTAAAGCATGGGTCGAGAGATAGACCCGTATCCAGAGTTTACTGGCTTGATGGTCAGACTCTATTAGAGGATTCAAATGGGCCAAGCTGGTTAAAAAGTACAATCCTAAATATTTGTGGCTCGGCCCGAAGCTCTGAAAAATTTGCAGGCCTCGGCCTTAAGGGACGAGGCCCCTTCTGGCTCATCTGCACCTTTAGTCTCTGCCCAAAAGGATGGTTGGACTTTCACACACATTCATATCAAAGTTTCCTTCAGTTGATAAAATTTATGCTAGGCCCAAACCAATCTGTTGAGGCCCAATTGACTCTTAGAAAATTTGGAAGTCTGCTTATGCCCAAAGGCCTAAACCTAATGAGTAAATCTTTAGCAGAGAGGTCTGCTATTTTATTGGCCCAATTATGTTACTGGAGGACATGCAACCATTGGATCTCACTATTGTGGAGATCTTGTGGTGACTGTCAACCTAGCAACTGGAACTGGATTCAAATTTGAGTCTTCACTTGTTAATCTTGATTCAACTCTTTCAAATTTAAATTGACCTTAAACTAGCCTTATTCAGACTCGATCTAAATCAAATCAAACCCTAATAGCAATATTATCAACTTGGAATTGCAATATTGCCCTAAGAGAGAATATATGTTTTGAGTTTCGGTCATCTTTTAAATATAATTATTTAGCATTTATAAATATTTCACGAGAACTCCTCATAATTTAAGCTCATTTTTTTGGGTGTTCTCGTAGGACTTAGATCATTAAAACGTATTATGTACAATGCTAAAAACCCTAAAAACTATTTAGTTTTATAATGTAATATAGTGATATTATTTTTTAATATTATTCTTCAGAGATTTATACAACTTCAAACCCTAATCTCTTTTGGTCGCTTTGTACTTGAAAAGAGACTTGGATTAAAGGAAGAAAACTTTAAAAGATTTTATTAAGCATTTTATAAATATACAACTTTAATTAATTTCCTCCCTTTTCTCTGTAAAAATGCTTTACAACTTACCGGTGATTTTGGAAGTATATGAAGAAAAACCCACGAAGAGATTATTACACACCTTTATCTATATTATTTTATAACAAAAAGCAAAGTTTGTTTGTCCAATGTTAAGCTGGTTTGCACTTGGGATTGGATTTGGTCTAATTTACTTGAATTCGAATTTGAGTTTGAATCGAGTAAACCAAGCATGAATTAAGGATTAAATCTACTTTTATAAACAAATCGAGTTTGACGGTTCTAATCAAATCCAAAATTAAATTATTTTTTAATTAATTATGAATTATAATTTACCGATTTCGAACTAACTCTTTGGGATTTGTCAATAGTTAAGGACACCCTCTGAATTATTTGCCCAGTTTCTTCAACAGTCCCATTTACAAGTAGAAAACTCTATTCAATTGTTCCCCATAACAACAGCATCTAGATCACATGGGTTTTCATGTGATCCCCAAGAGAAAGACCTCGATAATTTTTCTGTCATATATACAGTGTTTCAAGACAATCCTCCACCACTATCGTCTGTGGCTCTCGGCCCTCAAGATGGGGAACGATTCCCCACATAGCAACATGTGGGTCTCCGGACCATCCCTAGCCAGATCATACATTGAGCTTTTTTCTTCGATGCCCCATAAATCCATCCATCCAATCATTCTCACCAAACAAATACATGAATCTTTATTTATTGTGGGTATGGTGTTGATGTTCACGTGAAATAACAACTTTATAATTATTACAAGGATTGGAAATTTTGTTCATGATAGAAGTAAGTCAAAGTTAAAAACACTGTTCATAAAAGTCGTTGGCACGAATATGGAGAACCCGTTTAAGAGATTAAGTTATCCAAATAGATTTATAAAAGTCATTTAAAACTTTCCTAAGAGATAATAATATTATGGTATACAGAAAATTATAGCATTTATAAAAATTATACCAACGAAACGATCAGTGACTTTTAGATAAATATTATATTAATCTATATATGTAGAAGAGACACAAATAATAAAATATTCTATCTAAAAACATTAGTTATTATTTATTATAATTCTCAAAACCTCTTCAATGTTATAAAACAAATTTCTATAATCTTAGAACAACTTCCTTCAACTTTATCACCAACAGATTGAAATGTTGGTATACAATACCACTGATAGATTCAAAATCTTGTACCATCGACTATTTAGTGAGAGTTATTGAGATATATATATAAAAAATTGTATTGTAGAAGAAACTGTTTAAGACTTTTTGGGGAGGCAAGATTATACTACTGTAAACAGAATTTTATAATATTCATAAGGATTAGGTTGGTGGGAACATACGGGATTCTGAATCTCGTAGATCATTTAAACTCTATTATAAGAGGGATCTGTGGAAGGAGAGGTGGTGGCTTGGTAACAATAATTGTTGATAGTAAAAGAGTTAGTTTAATTGTGTTAGGGCACCAATGATAGAAGAAAAAGGAATTGAATGTAGTGGAGTTCATCTTTCCACGTCCAAAAAGAGAGCCGAGGTCGTGAAAGCTTGGAGGCATGTTAATGTCCTATTCAAAAACTCCATGTGTTTTCTTCACATCAAAACCCTCTTTTTAGTGGATTCCAACTCCACATTCAACCATTTTTTTTTTTTTGCCAGATTCTCTTACTAGTTAGTGGTGGGTTTCCCTATCAATAACCTAACCAAAAAGTTTATCCTTCCTCACTCTTCTCTAGCTCTCATTTCAAAGTTATAATAACAACAAAAATCCCTAAAATCCAAAAATAAATAGATAAAAAGTTCCAAGTAAAAGTAAATAAATAAATAAATAAATAAAAATCAGATCCTATTCATGTCCACAAATGGTTATTCCAATGGTCACACTTATGGTTTGTTTTTATATAAATTCAAACAAAATTTAATTCAAAACTTATTGTATATTAAAAAGAGTTTAAAATTGACAAATTAAAATTTAAATAGTTCATATCAATTTTAATATAAATACGATGTATGATTTTTTAACGATTAAAATTTGAATTATGAAATTTAAGTTTATAAATCAAATTAGGTATTTTCAAATAGGTTAACTCAATAAATAAATTTATGGTTGTTTTTTATGGGCTTTTTTTTTTTTTTTCGAAAGGTTGTATGGTTTTATAAAGACTTTCATATCCATCTTATATTAAAAAAACATATCATTCAACCTTATAATTTGGTGGGGTTTCCTCCAAATCTAGATGCCCAACGAAGAACTTAAGCTTGCTAGCAAGTTGCTAGCTTAGGGCAACTTTTTGAGGCATGTAGAAAAAAATATATAATAATTATCTAGTCAATTCAAATAATTTTGTGATTGAATTTTAATATTAATTTTTACCTATGTCTTATAATGGTGACAGCCCATTTTTCATCTTACAATAAGGGTTTAAAATTAAATTAAAAATTCTTGTCTCTAAGAAGGGTGTATGTACATCTATGGTATGTTCAAAAGGAGGCAGATAGATGCCCATAACATGAGACAAGCCATTAGATTATTAACTAATTAATAATTAGACATCTTTGATCAATAATTGAGGAGATTCAAAGGGTAGCCAGTTCTTCATTTTAAAATATTTCAACAAAATAATCAAGAATATCTTCTATATTTTCTATATATATATATATATATATAAAATAAATCCAAGAAAAAATAAAATAAAACAAAAATATAATCTTAAAGGGAACGTCTAATCTAAATGAAGAAAGGTTTGCCATCTTTTCAAATATCAACCTAAAAAATTATGCTTTTGACTCAGCATTAGATACAATTTAAAGTTAAAAAGAAGAAACTAGCTTCAACTATATGATATGGGGCCTCCTTATGAACCTAATTATCTTCAATAATCCAATCATAAATTATGAGCTTATATCTTATCTTAAAAGTTGGATTATTTATCTAATTTCATGCATTAATATTAATAAACCTTTAATATAATGCATGAAATTAGATAAATAATTAAACCTTAATTAAAAGTAATTAATGAGTTGAGAGCTTCTAATTAATGATATTTCATTATTGTCATTCCATAACCTTCGGGGAGAATCTTATCAACCTTAAAGTATGTTTAACTTTATTCAGTTATGATTTTCATTCAAATATTTAAATTAATTTATTTATTAGTTTACCGAAATTATTCAATCTTCACTCACTTTCAATTTTCTTTGGTGCACAAATTTATTAAAAAATAATCAAAATTATTTGCAAGTATATAATACAAATTTATTTATTAATTTTTAGTTTCCATTATAGTTGAACAAGAACAGTTTTTTTTTTTTTTTTTTCCCAATTGTGAGAAGAATTTTTAATATTTTGCAAGAGTGCAAACCACGTAAAAAGTAGTAAAGGGGATAATTTCCTTTTTTTTTGTAATATTTTTAAATTTTTATATATAACTATGAAAAATATTACAATAATTTATACCCTTGTACATAACTAGTTACAAGATGTACAAGGCCATCAAGCCACCAAAAAAAAAAAAAATTAGACATAATTAATCTATAAAATTAATTTACTAATTTCTTCTTCCTTGCTCGTTTTTTCTTTTACGAACAAGAAATTACATAATTTCATCGATAATTCTCACCCTTTGAAACTTTTTTTTTTTTCAAAAGAGTGTAAGAATTCGATTCATTTATAATATTTATATTTTTTTATAAATATTTTTCCAATTTTCTAGCCTTTTAATTACAATAATCGCTTCAACTTTGCCTTCAATGGCGTTGCTTCCACTCTACCAACCGTCCCAAAAAATCCATAACCTACAGGAAGTTCAAAGAAAAAAAAAGAATTGATTATTACAAAATGTACAGGGAAATTATTATTCTATACATTAATTCCTGCATGCAAAAAATAATATTAAATATTTATTATTATTATATAAATAATTGCATGAAACCTGCCTCGTCGGGCTCCTGTAAAGAATAAGAAGCACTTGTATCCTTTGGAAATTTTGACACTAGAATTCCAAAACCCTGCCCTCTGTCCCTTAATGTCTAATAAAAAAATTAACCAAAATTAATTAAAAGGGTTTATTAATAATTAATTATAATTAATCAGTGCTAAAAACATTGGATACCTTGAATGCATCTTCATCAGTTCGATCATCTCCAATATAAACTGGGAGGACGTCTGTGCAATTAGCGAATCCTGTAAATAAAAAAAAAATTTAAAATCTAATTAATTATTATTATAATGCTAAAATATTTATTTATTTCATATAAATACTTACCCAGTGATTCTAGTAGAAATTCAAGAGCTTTCCCTTTGTCCCATTTTATTGTAGGACGAATTTCTAATACCTGAAATATATCAAACAAATTTTATAATTTTTATATTTTAAAAATTATAGAATACTATGATGACCAATAATACGACGACAAATCACCAACCTTCCTCCCCTGGCTTAATCTCAATTTGGGATACTCCTTCAACACTGACCTGACTTGCTGGGCCAATTCATTCCATTTCTGATGCATTCAAAAATGGAAATATTTATAGAATTATATAATTTTTAAGACTATATAACAAAAATAAAATTTCTATATATATTTCTCTACCTTTTCATCGACACAACGAAAATGAACAGACACACAGAATTTGTTGTGTTCAACTTTTGCCCCTTGTGTGGATTTTGTTTTCTGGACTAAGAGTTTGAAGACCTGAAATAGTATTTATTTATTTTTAGAATAAGTAAAAAGAAATTATAATTTTATTTATTGAAAAGGTGACAAGGTAGGTAATATTACCTCATCGATCATGGGGAGAAATTCGCTGGCGGGTTGAAAAAGAAGGGCTTCATTTTTCTGATAAATCAAGAAGATAAATTAATGAAAATTTTTATTTTTTTATGAAAGTATTTGGGAAGAAAGAAGGAAAGAAAGTTACCATGTGGTATTTAGAGTTTTTTCCTGGACCTTTAATGTCCATGCCATGGCTGCCAGCGTAGTAAAGCTCAGCCAATTTGACAAAGCTATAGACCTGAGAAGAAGATGAACCAGAAGATTGATTGATTGATTGATTAAGTTCTGAATGAGGAATCTAGGGAAAGTTTGAGCGTTTTGAAGCCATGAAAGAACATGAATGTACCTTGTCTAGGCACCTGCCACTGACGATGGCAGTGGGGAAACATCTGGCGAGCTTTCTCACTGTCTTTCTCATCTGAAAGAAGAAGAAGGAGAAGTAAGTAACAGAAGAAAGAAAGAAAGAAAGCGATTTCTGGAAAGAGGAGAATTAATGAACCTTCTTGGACATAAAAGCTCGATCTGGGTCCTCAACTATGGGTGAAAGAGTTCCATCATAATCCAGAAACATCACTATTTGTTTCCCTTTTGAGGCGTCAATTATCTGCTCAAACATCTCCAGAGCTGAAGGATGATGAAGCTGAAAGTTGAGAAGCCAAACTCATCATCATCATTTTTCAAGAATCTGATTCATGTATTTATTTCTGAAATTTGATTGAATTTGATTTTTCTTACAATCCAAGAAGTTTGGTCATGAGTAAGAGAAGGATGGGTAGGCGAAGAGGCTCTCATTGAGTCAACCCAAGAATTAAGTCTGCCACCGCCACTGATTTCAAGGTTTTTCAACAGTTTTTTCTTCTGGAAAGGAAAAAATCCGCCGCTTCCGGGAACCACAGGAGGCTTCTGTGCAGCCGATACTGCCGCCGCCACAGTTATCATGTTGATTGTTTCAGCAGGAACCACCGCATTCTGGCTTGCCATCTTTGGCCTTTCTTCAATGAAACTCACTGCAAATATATAACACCACCACAAAAAAACATATAAATATATTACTAAATAATTCCAAAACAGTCTTGGCGGCCATAACAAAATCTGAAGCGTACCCATTAGAGGAAATTAACAAAAGGGGAAAGCAGAGGTTGCAGAAACAGAGTGCTCTGTAAAACAGAGGGGGGTGAAATTGCAAGAAAACAAAGTCTTTGAAGCTCAAAAGGAGAGAGAGAGAAGAAGAGAGTATGTGTGGGAGAGAGACGCAACCCGAATGGTCGATTTATAGTATTGTGACCAGACAGAAACGGACGAAAATTTACGTGGGGTCCACATTCATGCCTTAAGTGGGGTCCTTCAATGGGACCCACTACGAAATCCTTCAGTCAAGGCCACGTGGATGTGTAGCTAGGCCAGGCCTGGTCATGGCTCATGGCTTTGCTCTCTCGGCTTTTACTTTGTCGCCTCCTCGCAGTCACAACAATAGTGAGTTTCAAGTGTGAGCTTGAAAGCTTCCAACAGTTTCTACACGTGGCCGACATACCTCGGCTGAAGTCTTTGAATAAAAATAAAAAAATATTAGGCATATAAAATTAGCATTAGGTTACTTTACATCCGAATTGTTATTTAATTCAAATAAATCGAATCGAAGTTGAAGTATAGATAATTCTTTATTAGAGTTATTTTTGGTTCCGATAATTTTTTTTAATAATTTCTCCTTTTTTTTATTTTCTTAAGAGTTATTATTTTCTTCAACATCATTATTTATTATTTTAATTAGTTTAAACTCGATATTATAAGTTCAATCTAAGTTTAAATTGATCTTTATTAAAATTTAACTCAATTCCAATTTACTTTTATTTTGAATAAGTAAAATTTTTTATTATTAATACAAGTAGTCTTTAATATTTTTAAAGTAACCTTTTTATTTTTTATTTTTGCTAATGGGGGAAACTGACTTAGGCCAATGTCTTTATAATTTTTTAATTATATAAATCTTTTGGTCTATTTGATCTTCTCTATTTTTTTGGCCAATTTGAAAGATAACTAGTAATTTTTAAATTATTAATTATATTGGATCGATAAGTTTCAAATAAGCACATATTCATCCTAATTTTTGCACGAAAGTTTTTTCCCTTTTAGACTAAATGCTTAACGTATTCAATATATTAGCATATGCATTGATGTGGAGAGGAGTGTCGGCACATATTAACATATGCTTAATTACTAGTTTAAGGTTGATAGATTGTGATGTTTTACTTTAAAAAAAGAGGGTTTTTTTCACTAAATGGAGTGTTAATGGGGCTCTCGATCCTAAATCCATGTTCCTAATGAGTATCGATTAATTCAACTAAATCAATTCTAGTTTGACTTGTTTAAATTGTCAAAAAAACGAGCTTTGATGTAATGTATCGATCCAATAAAAGGGTTTGTGTTAAATTAAATAATGATTCGAACTTGAACAAAAGGGGAGATTAGGCACATGATGGAACTTTAAGGGCTAACTGAATTAGAAGCGCCTGTTGTAATTTGTATAATCCCAACAGCTCAATCCTAAAGCAAAACTGGCAGCCAAAAGTTTGATAATTTCTTAATTTATGATTACCAATTAATGATGTGTCTAACTTTTTAAGGGTTTATCTTGCAATGCTTAAAGTTAAAAGGGGACGTTTTCAAAATTTTAAAATCTTTTGTGTCATAAGGGTAAAAAGATTAATAAAAAAATAATTTTCTCAAAATTTGCTAAATTGTTTATATTTCTTGCGTTTGGATGATAATGACTTGGCCCCCTCTTGAATACTTGGTATAAATGGAACCTAAAGCTATATAAATATAGGTGAATTTGAAATAAACTCAAATAAAATAAGGTCTAATTTGAAATTGATTTGAGTCTAAAATAATTAATTTGAGATCAATTTTAATTCATTTAATTAGTAAACAATATTGTTAGAGAAAAAGAATAAAAATTGTTCAAATTTAAAAAAATTAATAAAAATAAAAATAATTAACAAAACAAACTTTGATGTGATGACTCTAACGATATCTCTATCTTAAACAGTTATTTAATCTTAATCCTATTCAAATTGAGTCTACTTCTATGTTTAAATGTTTTTTTGTTTATGAAAAATTTAGTCCAAACCAATACTTTCGTCTATACACTCTTTTGGCCTAATTGAATTATATTTAATTTGTCTCTAAATCTCTGACCATATTAGATTAATAAATCTTAAATAAATATACTATTTCAAACATATTTTATTGGGTAACTTCAAGAATTTGATGACTCTATAACTTTTGACAATTCAAACCCACAAGCTGGTGAAAGACCATATGCATGTGACATGCCAATTTGCCACCTAGGCTGCTTCTTTAGGGTCCTATGGTTAGGTTAAGCATATAAAAATAATATGTTGTTTTCTTTTTCATACCATTGATTATTAAATCTAACTATATTTTCCATATTTGTGTTTTATTTTTAAGTTTAAATCATATTTATTAGTATTTATTTGTTATTAAATTTATTTAAAATAGAAATCTAAATATTAAAAAAATATATAAATATCTAATTATTTGTTTATAAACAATTAAATTCAATAGTCATTTTTATTGGTGTAAATTTTATCAAATGTAATAATAATAATTTATATTTAATAATATTCTAAATACTATATCTTATCAATAATAATTTATTTTTGGTAATAAAATATGACTATTCGATGAAGTAATTTTATATTATTCATTTATAATGAGTATTAATTTAGATATCAATAATAATATATCATCATATAATTAAGTGTTTCTATTATCCATACTTTAGAATAATAATCTTATATTTATAAAAAATTATTTATTTATGCAATTCAATGTGATATTATTTAATTAAGCGATTTTTAAATTAAAAAAAAATCATATCATATAGTCTCATACTGTCACATTAATTTATATAATATTTGTTTATACATATACTTTTATTATTTATTACTCTCTATCATATTCCATATATTTTTTACAAATAAAATTATATACATTTATAATAAGTATCAATTTTGATACTAATAATAATGTGTTATTATATGATTGAATGATTTTGAGTTGAGAATAACATAACATTCAATCAGGCGTAACGTATGTATTTAAATTAATATTTATTATAAATGAAATTAGTATGCTCATTATAGTTGAATCACGTATCATATTATTTATTAAAAATTTAATTTTTCATACTATATATCGTGTATCATAAATATATTTTTTCATTCATATAAAGTTAATCATTTTAAAAAATATCACAAATACGTGATGGTATTCTAAAATTTGTCGAAGACTTTTATTTTTTCATCATTCTTTCAAAAGTTATATCAATTCATATTTAAACTGTTTATATATTTTTATATATCTTAAAATATATGCAAGTATCTTGTAAAAAAAGTGGCATTGCTTATTTTCCAAGCCTAGTTCTTTGCCTGGACATTTTCCAGGAAAACAAACAAAATAAGAAGATCAATAATAGCAACACCACGGGGAGAGGAAAAGAAAAGGGAAATGCTGACACGTGTCAAGAACCCAGTAGGCGACGGAATACAAGGAGTGGATTTTATAGGCAAAAAAATAGATGGTCAAACGTATCTCATCCAGGCAGACCATGAATGACCAAGGGAAAGGCTTTGTTGCAGTTTTGTTCAACGATGGAGGTGGCTGCAGGACGAGTCAATCAATCAAGAAACGAAAAGCAAAGTACACAGCAGAGAAAGAAAGAAAGAGAGAGAGAGAGAGAGAGAGAGAGAGAGAGAGGATGTGGTGTTGCAGAGATTGATAATGGAGAGATAGACGGCAGGATGAGGTTCCTGCAGGAAGAGAGAGACAGCACAATTAGCCTTTTTACTCTCTCCTCTGTATCTGGTCTTGAAATCAGTTCCTAGAGAAACAAGTTTTTTCTTTTTTAAATTATTTTCTCTTGCTTTCTAGATTCCTTGTTCTATTTTAGTGTCGTGAGAGAGAGAAATTTTCATACTTTATGTACGGAATCATATATTTTTCTTTTTTAATTTATTAATTTTCTTTATTTTTATATAAAAACTAAAAATTATTTATTTATATTTTAAATAAATAATTATTAGTTTGATATCTTACAAAATTTAATTCAAAAATCTAAAAATTCATTTTTTTCAAAAAAATTAAAAATTTTAATAATTTTAATAAAAAAACAAATTTTGATACATTAATTAAAAATAATAATATAATGTCTTCAAGTATTATAATAATAATAACAAAAAAAACCGTAAAAATACCATAAAAAAATTATACGAATAGTTTCACAAAATATTGTTTAGGATGTGAATTAAATGGTAAATATTTATTTATTAAATGATACAAATGAACTATTGAAGCAATATTTTTCATAAAAAAACATTTTTTTCTAATTTTTTTATATTCCATGAGTCCACAATAATGTTTTCCATTTACAAATATTTTCTGGAAATAGTGTCTTTCATGAGGTTACGATCTCAGTATGAGAATTAGGTCTTTTATTTACTGTAGTGTTTGTATAATTTTAAATTCTTCAATTTTAACGATTAATTTTTAAAGTATAATTCTTTCAAAGTTTATAATATTCAATATCAATGCTGTTATCACGTCTATCAACTACAGTCCTGTAACACGAGTGATGGTATTGATATTATAGTGTTTCATACTTAAGAGATGGGCAATGTAACCAAATAATAAAGCACATGAAATAAAGTTTTCGAAAAATATCTTCAAAGTACTAAAATAATAGCAGGAATGACTTGCATGGCAAGAACATTTATGACTGAATGAGATTCCTAAAGACAAAGAGAAAGGGAATAATTAACTGGAATTTTTAACAAGAAGAAGACCATTCAAAGATTTGAATCTCGATGTTCACACTGTGCAAACACCAGGCTTCAATGATTCTGCTACTCTTTGGTCGTCGCCACGTTCAGAATTGTTCACATGCATGCATTGCTAGCTATGGTTTTTAATGTTTATAAGATTCTAAGTTAGGTGGGTATCTTTATATATTACTTTTAGGGTTACATGGGTATAAAATTCAGGAGAATTCAGATCTTTAGTCAAAATAGGAAGTTGAAGATTCTTGGAAAGTACTACTGGGTTTTTGTTTTCGTTTTTGTTATTTTGAGTCTCCATTGATAAACAATTAAGTTAAAAGTCAAGTCTTAAAGTCTAGAAGAAACCCTTCGTTAATCCAAAAGTGATCCCGTGTTCTTCGCCTAAATCTTTGCCTTTAATGTTATTTTATCATTGTTAAGCAGGCTTATTATTCTCCCTTTGTTTTTAATTTTTTCACGACGAAGAATCTTGTTTGGTATAGTTTGATTACTAAGTCAATAAATTTTGTAAACGTTGGTCCAGTAATTAATTGTCAACATCTCTCATCTAAATACTAATAAATCACAAAAAGTTATCGAACGTAAAGTAAAGCTTGAGTTTTCTAATTTTACGTTTGAGATTTTATATCTTAATCAATTGTTTATGTCACATGAGGTTGCGTTTATGCAAGGCATGGTTTCATTTATTATAATCAATTCAAATTAACTTACTTGAGAGAGTATGATTGACTGTCAAACTATTAGAAAATTCGATTTAGCACCTGGGAATTTAATTTTAATATTGAAATACAAATTTAAAAAGTAGATTCCTTATGCATAATAGACCCCGTGAATATTCTAATAAAACCCAGGTCACCAAAGCTATATTATATTGTATGATGCGAAACACATATAAGAAATATATCAAGCTACAGGAGTAATTTAGTGTAAGACAAATAAAAAACTAAAAACTTTATCCATGGTTATGTTGTTAAATATTTTGATCTTGTGCAGATAATATAACTAGTTATCATATTTAATTTGTAAAACTAATTATCTTCATTGTATCATTCCTATAAATTTGACTAATTAGAAATTATTTATATATATATATATATATATGTGTGTGTGTGTGTGTGTGTGTGTGTGTGTGTGTAACAAATATTGATTTATTTTGAAAATCTTGATTCAAATTATGTTTTGACGTCAATGTTTTCATTATAATCACTTAGGTAAAGTGTTTGTTGTTTATCTAACAAGAAAAATAACAAAATTATGTATATTTATAACATATGTTAATGATAATATATCTTCCTATAATTGCGTTATGTAGCGGGAAGAGAAAGAGAACAAAGGTCAATTCTATGGGCAAAGCCCCACACCACACGTGTGGCGCATCTCTTTCATTCTTTTATTTCACTTTTCGGCTCACATAAGCACCTAAATTTGTACAATTGTCAACAAGATAGTGAATGTATGGTGATGGCGGGTGGGGGCCAAATATTGAGAAACAAGGCACGATGGTCGGGTGGATTCCAGAATAAGCATGCAAAACCACATGTAGGCAGTTTAGTATGATTGATGGCTAAGGGATCTAAGTGAGTGATGGAGCGAGTGCAAGAGTGGCACTGACAGACACCTTGAAATGCTGGGAGAGAAATACACTTTCATGGTGGAAAGAAGTTGTTCCTTGTTTGGATGATGTGAGAAGTTTTAAAAAGAGAAGTAGTACCTTAAGGTAGCTAGGTGTGTGTATGATGGGAGAAGCACTTTCGGAAATGTGGTTCCTTTTAGCTTGGGGCACATGGGGTTGCAGCAATGAGTGCAGGGATGTGTATGATGTTCCGATACTCTTGCTGACATATATAGACATGACTGGCTCGCCTTTAAGTTTCAATGGATGTAAATGTTTGATGGGATAGCTTCTAGGGTTTTGTTCCAG
The DNA here is from genome assembly GCA_026122585.1 of Anacardium occidentale. Taxonomy (NCBI): domain Eukaryota; kingdom Viridiplantae; phylum Streptophyta; class Magnoliopsida; order Sapindales; family Anacardiaceae; genus Anacardium; species Anacardium occidentale. The sequence continues at coordinate 123,433 of JAJEJH010000215.1, forward strand.
AATTCATAATACAAAGTAAGAAAAATATTTCTCCTAGAAAATATCTTTCGTAAATTTGATTATAACAAATATGCATTGACATGATGATTAGTCATTTAAAAATATTACGTAAAAGTTGTGATAAGAATACAAAAAAGAGTGTATGTATAAACAGCAAATACAATAAAATGATGAAAAAGTGGTTTTTTAAATAGTTGTTTTCTTGAACAAAACCTATAACGTTAATATTTTTATTTGCAATGTATTAAAACATTTATAAAGAATGATTATGAGAGATTATCAGAAAAATTTTGGAGAATTTTTGCTTGGGAAGCTTCGAAGAGAAAGAGATAGAAACAGATCCCAAATAAATATTCTTCCCATTACGTCTTCTAAAGACATGATATTTAAAGGTTTCATTAAGTTTATATTTGTTTAATTAAAAAAATGTGTATTATCAAGATTATTATATATTAAAAAAAATTTAGTATAACACCACTACTTTTCAATTAATGCAATAATTATTGTTGTATTGATTAAATTATTTTGCATTTAATATTTTGTCAGAACTGTATATCTCTTTTGCATTTTATATAACATAGCTTACTTAGTTCAACAAGATGGTAATTATATCGAGTTATTTGCTCTGACAATTTGAGTTCTTTGTCTAATGTGTAGACAAATGGTCATATTAGTGGAAAAGATTATACTTTCTTATTATGAACTGTAAAATGAAATGTTCTTGTTTCCCACATATAAAGCAAGAATAAAAGTGCTTCCAAGAGAAGCGGGAACTATAAGAAGCTTACTAGGCAACAACCTCTTCTTCTCTCTAAAGGCAATGAAATCTAAAGGGGTCGAGAAGAATGCAATGACTTGAGTCAAAAAATGTCTGGCAACTCCATGGTCAAACAAAAAAGCTTTCTTGACTTAGAGCATGCCTTTTTTGTCTTTGCTTTTGAACTTGCACGTAACTCATGAAGAGATTCAACCAAAATTAAGCTTCAATGATTGAAACTCGTTGTGGGGGCAAGGCCTCCATCCTTCTTCATCCTACTCCAATTTGGCCCCCACTACTCTTCGCTGGGAGGCCACCTGACCAAACTTTTGTTGTCGACCCAATTTGACACGTGTCAACCCACTACCCTCTTCAAAATTGGGCCAATCAGTCTGTCTATTTAGCTCTCAATTGAATATACACATCAAACCTTAGTCACAAGAAATCTCAACCAAGTGTACCACAGTTAGGGTTACAATGGATTGGAAGTTGTTCAATTTGATTAATTATAATTTTCAAATTAAGTTTAAATCAATAGTTCTTATTTTGAACGTATTAAACTTGAGCTTAACAATATTTTATTATACTCGCTCTCAGTTATAATTTTAATACAATTATATGTGGATCTATGCATGTTACACCTATTTGTTTTAAAAAATGATAGAAATGATATGATACATTCATCGACATTTGAAAATAACGTTGATAGATGGGTTATATCCGTCATCAAAGACAAAGACAATAATTCACTCGTGGAGGCAGGAGGCTGGAGCTATGGCGAGATGGAGCCATGGAGGGAAGGGAGAAATTATGGCTGCCAGCCAATTGACACACATAAAAATATCAGGTGGGGCGGGGAGAGAATTAGGGTTTGGTTTCTCGTGGGTGATGGGTCCCTTGAATAGACCCTGTCTGAGAAAATATCCAATTTTATATTAAAAGCAAAAAAATAGAGAGTCTAATTAAATGAGTCCCTAATTTATTTTAAATTAAAATTATTATTTATTTCGTCGATCTTTTTTTTTTCATATTATTTACACTGTGAATAGTTTAAATACATTCTCTCCCAGATGAGTTGCGAAGTTTGACACCTTTCAAAGAAAGGGTCTGCGAAGTCGCCAAATGTATGCATCATACCGGAAAATACACCAAAAGTTGCCATCAATGATAGCCCACACACATTCAGACAATTCAGAAAACATTAAGAATCCAACGTCCCTCTCTGCATCCTCAAAACTTTTATTTTTTCCACAGACAAAACCCACTTGAATTTGCAGTCTTTCACATGGCTCACATCCTTTTGCTTTTCCTATCCAGATTCCTGGACAATCTCCAATAGGCCAAACTTTTTCGTTTACCATATAAAAAGTCTACAATACACATGTTGGACGGATATTAGCTTATAATATGATTGTTGTGACACTTTCAAAGATCGATAAAACTTGAATGTGTAGTCTCGCAAATGGCTCACAAGCCTTTTCTTTTCCTATCCAAATTCCAATAAGCCAAACTTTGTATCATAGCATGAGGCAAGGGGTGTATTTGATCCGAATTACGAATTCCATTGATTCAATTTGAAACTGGATCTCAAGTTTAGCAACTCATGCAACTTAAGATTGAGTCGTTGGAAAATTTTATGATATGAGCTAATATTAATTATAATTTTGGTTTATTAAAATCGGTTAATTAAATAGTTTAATATTAGTTTTCAAATGGGTTAGATGATCTTATATATTAATTAAGTCCCTTCTTTTAAACTTAAGTTAGAATAATTTTATCTATTGAAAATTATCAGATTTTAGAGACCAACCACTTCATTGTAGATGATTTTGAAACTGGATGAAGTTTTAAGTATTCCTATAAATATTAATTTAACATTTTTATTTATTATTTTGTAATCTGTACGTATATTTTATGAAATAGGATTGAATGTTATTTATTTTGTTTATGTAAACTAAATCTTATTATTTATTCATTGATAATTTCTATTGATATTATGTATTAGTTTAAACGAATTTAACTTGGGAACTATCTATGATTTTGATTTGAATTCAAACTAGCACTAAACTTTACTGTTTAGGATTGGGGCTACCCCTTTATAAAACGAAAAATAGTATCATCACATCAACAATATCATGCAATATGTCAGGTCAATTGAAATAACTGTCAAGCCTAACAGTGTTCCAATTCTTGAGCTTTGGTTGTGGTGTTGACATGTTGTGATTTTGGAGCCATCTTACCTTTATCTCCGTTTTGCCAAGTTGAAAGACGATCAAGATTCTGGTGAGGTCTTGATGATCGTCGCCGCCGCCACCACTACCACCATTTATCTCTTCCCTTTTAAAAACCGACCACACAGGATCATCTCACCTTTTGAGCTCTCTTATTTTGTATTGTTCGACTACCTCTTGTGGATATCCTCTCCTGGAATTTGCATGGAATTGCTTTTTGCTATATATATATATATATATGGATAAACTTCAAAAGAGACATGGCGATTTGGATTCAGACTAGTGATTTGACCTATGATTTCAATAAATTTGTATGTATAGGTTTATCTTTTATAGAATCTGTGGATATGATTTTGTTTCATAAAATTTTATAATAGATTCTCACCAAAGGCAAAAGTGGGGTAGATTTGATTCTAATTGCTTGTGCTCAAAATCATTGTTCGAATTGAATAAATTAAGTTTAAATAAGAGAAAATTTGATTAGAGTTTAGTTTGGCTTGAATTTTGGGTCCTGTCAGCATCATTGCAACATAACCATCTTATCATAGTTTTATTCTTCTTCTTCTTCAATTATCGTTCTTCTTCTCTAACAATATTATTCATAATCAAATTGAATACAGGTGAACTTTAATTAGTCCAAGTTTAAATACAAATAGATTTAAATTTGGTTTAAATTTATAAAGTTCAATTTAAATTTATGATATAATTGCCAAAGAAATCATCAAAAAGTGTTATAGAAAAAAAAAAAATTGCTAAAAATGCTAATGATAAAGATTTGTCGGAGAAAAAGAAAAAAATTATATAAAAAAAGATGAATTATCGATAAATATTTAACTATTTAATCAATTTAAACAGTCAACTTAAATTCGAACTAGAATTATTCTTACTTAAATTTAACTCATTTCCATCTAAACATTTAATTGAAACTGAGTCAGCCCATCAAACCCTGATATTGGTATAATGACTAGCCGAATAGGGTAAAGGAGAGCTGAGTTGCGACAAAATCAAAGGACAATATCAATTCAAAAAATTCTAATTATATATTAATTAAAATAGAATATCTTCTTTTTAAAAAGAAATAAAGTATTGTATTTAATTACAATGTAGGAAAATCTTTCTATAGAAATCAGAATATAGTTGATATTTTTTCTCTTCGATTCGAATTTTATTGACTTATTGGTTCAATGAGTAGCTATTTTCTTTAGAATTATACAAAGTGTGATTCTGAGTATATTGAAGGGAAAACCCAAGAAATTAATTAATTAACAAAATAATTAACATTATATTATTGAAATAAAGTCGGTTTAATGGACCCCAATTCAAAGTGTGATTCTTTCTTTAAAACATTGCCACATATATTATGGTTTTTTATCCATGCCACTTGTCAATTTGATTATTTTTTTCTTTAAAAAACAAAAAATTATACGAAAAATAAGTGAAATTATACATTAACGTTATATTAAAAAAAAAAAAAACCCCAAAAAATGTCAAAACTTGGAGTCTGACCATCTTCATAGAATTGGTTGAAGTTTGTAAGGTATAAGTATTTGTGTGTAGGATTTAAATAAATAATCTTTATAGTCATTGAATTATTCACTAATAGTAATTACAATTATTATATGTTAATTTGTTACATAAAAATAATTAATTTCTGATTTTATTAAATATAGATTATTATTCACTTAATCAAAAATACATTTATAATAGAAAAATTTTAATATTTTATAAAAATGGAGAACCAAATTTGAAAGTAATTTTATACTATTTTATATATTTTTAATTGGTCACTATCTTATTAATTGGTTTTGTCCATAAAAAAATAAAAATAATAAATCAACGTTTAACAAAATTAAAAATGGGTTATTTTTCTATAATAAATTAAAATACTGTGATATAATCATTATTAACGAATAATTCAACGATACAAGAATTTTGACTTCTAATTTTTGGATTAATATATATATTTTTTGGCTTTATTAGGTGTTTAATTTTATTCTGTCCCCTTCATCCATTTTCTATCCTTTTATCTTTTTATCTTTTTCTTTCAATAATTTAATTTATTCCCACTCTTTGTTTTTTGTCTTTATATCCAAGAAATTAGCATCCATTCCTTGATACATTCTTTAAGCAACGTATTTCTTTTCTTTCTTTCTTTTTTTTCAATCTTAATTTTTATCCGAATTTTACTAAAATAATATTTAAAACCCAATTAAGCTGTAAAAAAAAAAAAAAAAAACTATATATTTTAAGGCAGATTTTAAAAGCTTTAAAACTCTACACAATTTCGGAAAATTCATGCATCACATATAAAATCCAAGACATTAGCCTTATATATATATTTTTTTGAGGGACACAATTTTCTTGTTTTTATTTTGATCAGAATACTCTATTTATTCAAATGACAACAAATTAATTAAGCTAAAAGTTTTAGAAGCTTTAAAAGTCTACACTAATTTGGAAAATTTGCACTTCTAAAACATGCAGGCATGAACTAATGAATCTCAATATGCAGCAGCCTTCCATATATTCTACCTTAATTCTAATGCTCATCCTTCTTTATTTGTCTCATTCAACCCTTTAAGAGTTTGCTTGAGAGTTTCATAGTAGTAATTTTAAAGGTAAACCACCATAATGATTTTGTAGCAGTTTTAACAGTTTTTTAAAATAATAAATTTATACATTTATCCATAAAAATACCATAATTTCAATTAGTATTTAAGTTATTTAATAAACAATCAACGAACACCTATTTAAATTTTTGCTAATTTTACAAATAACCTCTCCCCCTAAACCTATAAAAAGATATATAATAATACATATTTTAATGAATAACTTGTGACAAAAAAACATGCAAAACTGAAATTGATGATATGTAATACTTTTCTCACGTTTTTTAATTCAAACTAAGACGGGTAAGATTTTGAACAAAAATTTGAATGTGGGAAACGAACCTTAAAATTGAAAGAATTAAAAAGAATAAGCAAATGAAAAAAAAAAAAATTCTCTTTCTTTATTATTATTACTTTTTTATATATATATAATTAGAATAGTTGTAAATAGATAAAGTATTTGTAGAATAAAATTTTAAAACCAGTAAAAAATAAAAGCCCTAAAAATACACTACATTTATTTGGGATGGTTTTTGAGTCAATCAAAACCCAATGCATAATAAATCTAACAAGTAATGATTTTAAAATATCTCAAAACTAATTTAATTAAAAACCTCTGAAAATTAATGAGAAAAAAAAAAAAAACTATCGGGCACACCCTTAGGTATATTGCCCATGCAATAGATCCGATTTGCCCTTCTTAACCATGATGATGAATTTATATTTGTAATTCGTTTTAGTAATATTTTTTATTTTATCAGTAATATTGTTTATTTATCTTGTTTATTATTTAAAAAAAAAAATTGAATCATGATTTAAATTAAACATTATAATTCTGATATGAACTTAAATCAATCGAATCTACTTGTATTAACATAAAGGGGGGTTGCAAGAAATTGCCAAAATGTGAATTCTATTTTGTGTGGGATATGTTTTTATCTAAATTAGGGTTTTAATAGTAATAATATTGATTTATTTAAGCTTTCTTATCAACTTTTCACGAAGAGATGAAGCTGGATTTGGGGATAAAACGTAACTTTTTCCTTTTCTCTTTTATAACGATTTCTTTTTATTTTTTTATATTTCAAGTTTCTTTTTAACTTCCTGCAACTAAAACAGTTGGTGATGTAACGTGGCATGGGGCCTGCCTCGTAAGTTACACGTCGTCATGATGGACTTCCACTAGGGCAACATCAAATTTTTAATATAAATTTAATTAATTAAAGATCTGTGAAGGGATTAGTGGGAGATTATGATAAAAAAGTTCTTGCAAATCACGATTTGATTGATTTTTTTTAATCTCTTTTAAGATTAACCCCTTATCTTTAAAGAACTAAAGTGATTTCAAGATTAATTAAGCTCTCAACACACTACTTTCTTTTTATCTTTTTGTATGGTCGATATCTTATAACAAACAAATTGATGACAAATGATAATCATCAAACAGTTTAAGATACAAATATATAAATATATGTGTCATCAATTAAAACCTTTTTTTTTATCATATTTACAAATATAATATTCGTAAAGGTATTGATCTGTAATATGTATATATATTCAATGTACTAAAAAGTTTCGGTAAGAGGAGACTATCAAAGACGTGTTAGTTCGATTAATTACTTTAAAACACTTAAATTGACTCGGCTAATTAAATTATATTAGGGATTTTGATGACTGAGGTTGGCCATTCAAGCCACTCGGATTGGTGAAGATAATGATTTTATGTCTTTTTCATATATATACATATAGAGAGAGAGAGAGAGAGAGAGGGAGGGAGTTAAATGCGTAATTATAGTTAATTTTATGATTAAAATATCATTACGTAATCTTAATGTTAAAATTACTTACGTAAGTGGGTTACGCGGCAGCTGCAACTTCGAGCAATGTGCTAATTAATTAATTTATTTATTTAATTAAGCACTATATTTGTTTTAATCAACTTGAACTAACAAATTATGGAAGCTTAATTCGTTACGTTTTTCGAACATGGGAAGAAGTTTCCATATGACCAGTGTGAAGAGAAGACCTTGACTGTCAACCATTTTGAAGTCAAGGGTGCTCTTATTATTCTTTTCAAAATTATTATGAGAATAATATATTATGAGGTTGGAATTTCGAATATGTCACCATACATTAAAAGGTAGCCGGGCTATCATACTTTTTAATAAGAATGAGAAATTTTTCAATTTATTTATCCATTATAACTATGGTTGATTCAATTTGAATTGATTTAAAGGAGACTTATGATTTGGTTTTTATAATGACATAATTTACTAGCGTGAATGAGTTTGAACTCAAAATTATATATAATATTAAATCTTTGATCTGAATTGGACTCAATCCCAGATTTATTTTGAATCAAATTTGTTTATATAATGTAGTATATATTCTAATATAATATAGTTTGGCGTGGGAAACTTATGTTGAACTGATTCTTATGAGAAATATACGGACATAAATAAATTATGAAAGGTGGTAAAGATACCATTCATCTTCTGTAACCCTAATTTTGCATTCCATTTCAAAAGTTATTATTGAGCACAATATGTTAGAATTTTAAGTACAAGAACATTCAACAATTGGATGGTGGTCTTCCTAACTGAATCAAGCATTAATTCCTCCAATCTCAATTCCCTCTTCTTCTTTTTGACAGAATATAATTATATGATTTCAGCATGAAGAATCCAAGAATTTTATTGATTGCTAACCACAATATTAGATTGATATGTAATTTTATAAATTTGGTTTGTGTGCCTATGAGATAACAAAATCTCAACAATTAGATTGAGTTAAGAATAATCCACTCTTAATTATGATTTTTTTTCTTGATTTTGTGGTCTTAAAAATGTCTTGCGTCACTACCAAATTTGCATACTAAATAAATACTGGAACACGATTCAAAACTTTACATGCATTGCATGGCTTGCGAGAAAAAGAAATGAAATTTGAAAGAGATCATTAATTAATTATATCACTTAAAGATACGCCACGTTTCGATAATCAATTACGTAATTAGCTTTAATCACACTGTAATTAATTATATCTAATAATCAAACTCATTTTATACAACAGTTGGCAAAGTGGGTTCGTGAAAACGATACTTCAAAGTTGATTTTAATTGTATAAATAATTATATGAAGCATGCACACAGAGATTCTAGGGCTTAATTATATTTAAAAGGGCTCGAACAAAATCTTATTAATAAGTTTGATTCTTATAATATGCTCCTGAAAAAAATTATTATTGTTATTATTGTTATATCTTGAAGCATATTTATCTTTGGGAGGAAAAAAGGGTTTAGGGTTCTTTTTGAGTGTTTCATTAGGTACTTAATTCATCATTAATAATTTGATTAACTTGCCAGCTAACAAACTAAAACCATGTGTACCAAACTTTAGAATAAGAATTGATGCTTTAAACATTACGAGAGATGCATCTAGAGATTGCATTATTGATTTTAAAAGGCATATCTTTGGCAATTATAGCCAAATATTTTAAAATTAACGTTGATCAAAGATTTATGAATAAGAGATACGTTGATTTATGGATCAAAATATGTTTGTTTTTTAGTGGATCAAAATTTTTTTACTTAAATTTTTTGGAAAAGAGGAGTTCTGTGTCATGTTGGGAAAACAAAGGTTTAGGCGTTATTTTGGATTCTTTAATTAGGTGCTTAATTCATCATTAATTGCTTGATTAATTGACTATCTAACTAATTAAAACTATGTGGCCAAACTTTAGAATGAGAATTGATGCTTTCAACATTTTGGAGAGATTAATCTAGAGATCGTATTATTAGGTATATTCGAAAATTTAAAATTTTATAGATCAGAGATTTTCGAATCAAATTAAAATATTTAATAATTTATAAGTTGAAAAAGCCTAAAAACAAAATTATATATATATATAAAAAACAAAAATCTACCAAACCATATAAAACATTAAAATCATATAATATAAATAAAATTAATGGCAAGATTATGCTTGATTAAGACATCATTAACAAATAATGCAAGATGTCAAAAATATACCTTAAATTCTAAAGCAGCTAATTTTGGCAGTCAATTTATTGCATTTTACTTTCCACCAACTTTTTTCTTTTAAATGAAATTTTACTTGTTATAACTCGATTAATCTTTTGAGATAGAGTTAAATCACTAAATTGATAAACTTCGAAGAATTAGTCGAACAACCTAATGTAGGGTTTTCGACTTTTGCAAATGTTATTTCACTCTCTTTTAAGACACATGTAATTTAATTTATAGAAGATTCAAGTCAAGATCTCAAGTTAAAAAAAGAACTAAATTTTGAGAAGAATTGTGAAGTTAGATAATAAAGTGGCATTGCTTTAAAAGCCTCTACCTTTCAAAGAATAATCCAAAAGAAACAATCATAAATAAAGCTAGAACATAATTAGTTAGGTGAGAAAGCATTTAAAATTTGATCATTTGAATTCAATTTGAAAATCTCTTCAATTGATACCAACCATGATGTGTTTTGTGGCCACTAATTAAATCACAACATTCATGTGTTTTACTGTGGTTAGGTATAATCCTAAATCATGCTTTTTAAGTTAACTAGGGATTTATAACACAAACTAACAACTAAGGATAGATTCGAACCGACTTTAAGGTTGCACTGATGTGATTTCAGCTCATCAAGTTTTAGTTTACTCTATTGACGATTCTTTTTCTTTATCTTAATTAATTAATTTTCTTTCGATATTATTGTTCACAAACTCAAATCGATTGCTCTAGATTCGATCTAAGACTGAGCTAGCCCCAGTTTGAGTTTGACTTAGTTTGCATCCACCCTGGTGGACAACTAAGTAAAGTCTACGTCAGAAAATGACTAATCAAACATCTAACTTTTATTAAGTTTTTTTTTTAGAGAAAATATCTATATAATTAATATAATTTTATTATTATACAAAATATCAAATAAAATAATAGTCAATATAGATTCTTTTATACCAACCATGAATGCATATAGCATTGCTCTTCTTTTCATCACTCAACTAATTTATAGCTCTCTTGGAAAAATTAGGAATAGGGCTCCAAGGCCCATGTATTTAGTTGAGATGATGCATGATTTGAAACTTTGGGGGGCCCAATTTATACGGGCTCTTCAACTTTGGGCCCATCTCATAACAAACGTGGCCCATTTTTCAAAACCAAAATGTAACATGGAGCTCAAGATGGGCCAGGCCACATAAGAGCTTATTCTTGTTTTGGGGTTTCTCTAGAACTTATTATAAAAATAATCAATTGCTACTAAGTACATATTTGATTTTAAATAGCTCCCTATATAGCTGGACCCATTTGAAATGAATTGAAGTTGATGGACTTAATGGCAATCCTTCATCTAGGGTTGGGCTTACATAATACATATATGTTATCTTCCAAAAAGAAAAAAAAAAAAAAAAAAAAACCTCTATCAACTTTTTTTTCATACAAAAATCTCGAGATAAATCTCTCTTTTTTTTAAAAAGTATATGTAAACTCGCTTGTAAAGCTAAAAGATCGATCATTTACCTTTTCGGTTGGATAATAAGGAAATTTATCAATCTTCATCCAAATCTCCTTTAAGTATAAGTTATGAGATAAATTTTAAATATATTAAATTTTTGATAAGATATGCTTGTAAAGCAAAATCTAATTAAGTTTAAGAATCTAATAAAACTTGCATATATTCCATGTCTTTATGCTTGTGCATGGCATGAAAATAAACTTGCCAACATGGACTTTGAAGAACCTTGAAGACATATCTATGGGCATGTATAGGGTTTAACATTATAGAGAGATTATTCTTAGCTTAAATTAGGGTTTAAAGCAAGCTTAAGCCTTACAAAGCCAACTCAACAAAATCTATAAAGTGGGTTAACCAACTTGGCTCTTGGAATCCTTTGAATCACTTTTAGAATGCAAGTTTTATTCCCATTCACACATCTTTTATACTCTTATTGGATGCTTTACACAATTAAATTAATAGCCTCATTGCAATTTACCCCCCAAGGTTTTTTTTGAATCATATGTCTCATATCATATATTTGAAACAACTATTCATCCTATGTTGTCAACGTTTTCTTAAAATATTACATCTAAACATTATAACTTTATCGATTACCCCTTATTCAAATATATGATTCATATAAAACCATATTTTAGGGAAGGGGTAATCAAACATATGAAACTATTCAGGGTATATTGACATTTTATTTAAACAAGTTGTGAATCAATTTAAGTATTAATAATTATGTGTTATTATGTGATTGGATGTTATTTTATTTTTAATCTAAAATCATTTAATCTCAAATTAGTACTCATTATAAGTGCACATAATTTTATTAATATTCAAACTAAGCAATGAATTCACGAGCTCATCGAGCCACCTAACATCACAAGTCACGACACGGGGGAAATTTTATTTTATGAAAATCACAGGGGGGAGATGAAACCAAAGGAAAACAAAAATTTAAGAATAAAAGATGAAAAAAGAAAGAATGGTTCAGAGAGGCTGATGCTAAGCTTTGTATGGATTCTAGTTGGGCCAATACGTGCATTTCAGAATCACTTTCTAGCATCTTCTCTTTGTTTTGGCAATGTGAACTTGTCTGTGCATGGTTTGAAGAAAGAACAAGAATATTGAATTTCAAATTTTCTTTTGGGTGGTGGCCTGCAAATCCAATCCGCACCTGGATAAAAGAATTTATTGGATTAAATTCGAATCAAATTAATTTGAGGTTGACTTGTTTCCTAACTCCCAAGATAAGAAAATAGGGACCCAATCAGGGCCCCAAGGACTTGAGCCTTCGGAGATAGGTTTTGACTGGAGCCGTATCTCCAAATATAAGGCTCAAACGGGTCCTTGGTCTAGGACTTCTGCCAAGACCCAGTAGGCTAGTCCTACGACCAAACTTATTATTATTTTCTTCTTTAATAGACATTTTCAGGGTCTTGAATTTGACATTGAAAAATTATATAAATTATATAACCTTAACGAATCAGCATCATATATTGATGCGTGGAAGCAATAAGAAGAAAATTTTAGTTAGAACTCATAATTTAGACATTCAGATATGAGAAGGGGCAACCCTACATGCTTTCATTATATATATTTAATTATTGTCAATTTGTTTTTTTCTCAATTCTTCAATACATTGGGCCCTGAAATTTTGATATTTGGGTGAAGAACATGCAGGAAAATTTCCTCCATTTTCCCTTCATCCAAACGCACTTAATTTTGGATGAGAAGACAAACCCAGTTGCACAAACACATGAACTCCACAAAAACTTCCTCACCATTAACATTTTAGCACCAAGAAGAAGAAATATACAATACAAAAATACAATTCTAATTCATTACTATAATATCCAAAGCTGAAGACGATTACAGGAGAAATTATTAACAATACACAACCATAATTCAACTTTCAAAAGGAAAAAAATTTTACTAAAACTCTCCATGGTCATGCATGGAAGCAAAAACACCAGCTGGACCAAGATGGAGAGAGAGCTTCTTTAAGCTTTTACATATATTAACATAATAGCATGCTCTGCAATTGTTAAAAATTTCATTGCAGAAGCCACTATTGACTCTAAAAACATACAAATTCTGATATATAATTTAATTTAATTTAATTTAAGACTACTCTAACAGCTTTCCAATGGCTTCCCAATCAATCTCCACTGAAGGGTATTTTTCCAATTCAAAGTTCTCCATTTCATGCTCCCACTTGGAGTCATTGAAGTCGAGGAACGAAATCTCGGACTCCGGAGATAAGGTACCTGCAGTGTCGGAAGAAAACTCTGGAGATAATGACGATGGAGGAGCTTGAGGAGGAGGAGGAGGAGGAGGAGCCACAATAGCCGGCTTTGTTTCGGTTTCGCTTTCACAGGGTTTTGCAGATTGTCGCTTCTGTGATGAATTTATGGCCAGACTTTGGCAAATAGCTTGGAGTTTTGCGTCAACGGAAGATGCGAGAGGCTTGTAGTTGCCAAACTCTCCGGAAACATGAGCTCCATGGTGTTTGAGGTGGGGAAAATTAAGCCTGGCGAATTCTCCACGGAGCTTGAAGGCAGCTTTGTCATAAGCCAAAGCAGCCTCTTCAGCTGTGTCGAATGTGCCAAGCCAGAGACGGGTTCGGTTCTTAGGAAGTCTGATCTCAGCCACCCATTTGCCCCAGTGCCTTTGCCTCACGCCCCGGTAGAGCTTCGTAGGTTTTGGTGCGGAAGAACCGGTGGCAACATGTTTCATTGGGACAGCTTTTGGACTGAGATAGGAGGTATATTTTTGGTTAAAAAGTGATGCAGTGGCCAAAGAAGATTGATGGATTTGTTGTTGTTGGAATTGGATTTGGGATTGGATTTGGAGGACTTGAGAAGGGGTGAGCTGATTAAGGCCAATTGAACCAACTTGTTGCTCAAAACCCATGTACCCATGAGAAAACATGTCAGATGACCAAAAGCTATAAGCTGTATCAGAAGAAGCATAAGATAAAGAAGATGAGCTTGTTGAAGAAGGAGAAGAAGAAGAAGCACTTTTCATAAAAGGTTCAAGTGCTTTCATTAACTCTTCCCTCAATGGATCTGAGAAGATCTGTGCTGAGGTTGAATTGTTATACAAACCTATAGCTGCTGCCATGACTAAATATGCTTCTTACCAAAAGTCAAAGAACAGGTAACAGTTCTATATATCAACAAAATACAAACCAAAACCAACTTTAAAGGGAACAAAAACCAACCCTTTTAGTGGATGAAAAACAAAAACAAAACAAAAAATTTTCACAACAGTTTTTAAAAAACAAAAACCTGGATCTCTATTCTGGATCACCTGCTTTCAAAAACACCCTTCCGGGCTTGTTTTTTTTTTTTTTTCCAAAAATCAATCTTTGAGCTTGAAAAATGAAAACAGTTGACGTCAGAAAGGGATTCAGAGAAGTGGGGAATTACAGAGGGGGATTGAAGATGAAAGATAAGAATCAGAAATTTTTGTCAAAAACACTCTGATTTTCAGCCTCACTTTGTTGTGTTTTTCACTCTGTGCCTCTTGAAGCTCAGCGTCCAGTGTTTATATAAGCCCCCCTTGCAGCCCACAGCTTAATGGCTTTCTCTCTCTGACTAATCCTGATTAATTATCTTAATATTCTTTTCTTGAGTCTGATTATTAAATTCTGTCCCTTGTCAACTTCGTTGATACCTTTTCACGATGAGAACATCCAATGGGAATCCGACGCGTGGATAGTGACTGGCAGGTGGCCGTAATAAGCGGTGCTTTACACGTGGGGGAACGTGATTAGTCAAGACCTTGATTTTTAACTCCATTTAAGCTTTTGGAATTTTTGTCCTTTCTAGTGTTGCTTCTTGCAGTACTCTCTGACGTTGCCACGTCATTGTTGCCAAATTAGGCCAAGCCACATGTTCCCACCCAGAGTTTGGTCCTAAGACAATTTCCACCCGCCAAGTTTAAAAAATCCGAAATCCCACCTGGACTGTTAAACCTAACCGTTAACAATAAGTCAAGGGACAATTATGTTATTTTAGAATTAAAATTTATAAAAATATAAAATAATATTAAATAATATATATAAATATATTAAAAATTATAAAAAAAATTAAATTATAATAGTTAAAAACCCAACCATTGTCATAAACAATACTAGGTAGCCGTTCTAGTCAACTAGTTCTAAGAAATGTTAGATCTGACCTTCTGATTAGACAGAGGTGGTTAGATTTAGACGGAGACCACCATATTTAGCAGTTTCCGTCAGAGAAACAGACAATAAACGATCAGAGATGGTTGGCTTTAGACCCAAAGATCGTTTTCGACCAAAGTTTCGAGCAGTAGTGATCAGATCTAGCTGCCTCCGTCAATTCGAGAGATCAAATTTGACCTCTCTTAAAACCAGGTGGTCAGAACAGTTATTTTGTGCTATTTGTGGTCGCCATCGTCTTCGACAAAATAGCGGTGGTTGAGTTTGATTTTTTAAAATTTAAATTTATATATATTTAAATATTATTTTATATTTTATTATAAATTTTTATTAATAAAGGTATTTTTATCATTTCATAAAATTGGTTAATGAAATTGGATGGAAATTGGATAAAGGGTGGGAATCTGGACTTTTAAGAGTTAGTGGATGGGACTTTGCTCCAACCTCAAACTATGGGTGGGAATAAGTCCTTTGGCCGCCTAATTACAAGCCTTGCAGGCAACAATTTTCTGTTTTCAGTATTTAAAATTATATTGCCTTTTCAAAACCCAATCAAAATATCAAATTAAATTTTTAATTCAAATTTAATTTATTTAAATTAAATATAAATTTAAATTCGAATCAATTTGACTCTGGTATGTGTTATGTATCATGATTTCATTATCCATTAGTCAGAATTACTATTAATTAATCAGATGATTAAGATAATTAAGCAATGGCGAGTTGTGCTGGCAAAAAGTTGAAAGCGTTGTGACCTGACATTAATTGAATTAACCATGGTTAATCTTAGGCTAACCATGGTTAGAATTGGGGTGCGCAATCATGTGGGCAATGGCGACAAAACTTGTGAGTGGCACAAGACATCGTCAATTGCGGCGCGTCGCTTGGATGGTATGAAAGGGGTGTTTTAGAGAGAAAGGAGACGTTGGATTCATCACGCCAATCAACGAACATGGCAACCTCTCTAACCCTTTTATCTACTTAACTAACCCCTAACCATGGTTAATGTCGGCATTTATAAGGCCATATTGCATCATTATCTCTAGGGTTGTACCCCAGCCAGTCTCATCCCACCCGAGCCTCAACTCAAATCGAAATCAAATTAATTCAAACATTAATTTAAATCTAGTAGAGTTATCAAAATACTATCTTCTTTGATAATGTTTTGATTTTTTCGATAATTTTTTTTATAAATTTTTTTATAATTTAATTCAAATTTATTAAACCAAAGTCTTTTTTATATTTGATTCCTAGTTTAAAGTTTATGATTCAAACTTATGATTTATTAACAAAATAAAGTTATTTTATTTATTAAAACATATCGTTTAAAAAATTATTTGATGTAACACAAATCGATTTATAAATTAAATTTAAACTGATCCGATCATACTTTTTTAATGCTTTTCAAGCCAATTTAAAAATAAATTGGTTTTTTAACTCAAACTTAACATAAATAAATTCAAATTGATTTAAATTAAAATAAAATGGCTTTTAAACTCGGTCCAACTAAGTATAGGTCCCATCCTATAAATGTGGCATGTAGGCACATGTAGGCTCTTCAATAAAATTTAATGTGGCATTATTTCATGAGTTAACCCAAAGATTGCTACATATTAAAGTGTGCATAAATGTGAATAATGGCAGGGTCTTCATCTCAGCCAGAATTTGTAACATTTATTATGTTTTATCTTGATTTAATTTTTTATTTTATTTGCGAGTTTATATCAAAATTTTAAAGGCAAAGATAAAATCGTATTGAATTTTAGTTAGAGAGAGTTTAATTTAATACAATTCACAAGCCAAATAGATACTCAATTTGATTTGTATTTGTTTCACAAAACAATTCAAATTATATTAAATAATTGTTAAAATAATAATATTTTTTTATTATTGGGTAAAACCATGTTGATTGTCAATGAATCATGAATTTTAACTATAAATTCGAATCATAAATTCAAATCGAATTTTGAATATCAAGCTTAAAGACCAAACTAAATTTGAACTAATTTTAACTAGACAAACTTAAATTGACACATTTTTTATTTCAGTTTAACTTGAACAAAAGGTTGTTTGGACTCGATTTAATTTATATTTACTCTTAATTATAACCTACAATATATCTCATTCCAGTCTTACAAAAATGTCATATATATTGTTATATGTGATAATCCATCATCATTGAGATTGAATTTGATTTAAATTGTTTAAATTTAAATTAAACAAATTTAATTTTAAGCTAAAATTAGATATTTTTTAAAAGAAATTAAATTTAAATATTTAAATTAATTTAAATTAAATTATATTTAAATCAAATTAAAATTTTTATTAATTTTAAAATAATTTCAAACTAACTCTTTTAAATTTAAATTAAGTTTATAAAAACTTAATTCAGATGATGAATCTCACATCAGTCTCAAAGAATGGTCCAAAATGAACCATGGTTAGTAACGGAGTGAGCGCGCTAGATCGAAGTTGCGTGTGAAGCAAGCGGGAGCACAGCATCAAATTGCGTAAAGTAGGACCCACTTAATCAATGCGGTAGGCCCTACAATGACGTGGTAACACGTTTTCTCCAACGTGTACACCATTTCGACACGCGCAATGCACTGAATCGTGTCTATCGCCATAACTAATTTAATCTTGAATTAATCTTTTATTAATTTATAGGCTTTACCGAAAATTTAGTCCATGGGCTTTGATGTGACATGTATATGAAGATTGACTTTGACCCTTTTGACCCTCTATAATTTCCCATTATTATTATAATTTATTCTTGCATATTAAATTAATATATTAATATATATTAATTTATCCATTCCTAAAGAATAAAACCATACACTCTAATAATAAAATATCAATTTATGTATAATTCTTTACCATGTAATTTGTTCTTTAATTCAAAATTTATCAGCCACACTAGAACCGATCAAATTGTATAAATAAATTAATATACAAAAAATTAATTGATTTACAAGACTCATACTTGGTTAAATATTAATCAAATAATATTGTAAAGAGGGCAAATTATGTGGGTTTCTTCTAAGTTCTAGTGCCTCAACATTCCTTTGAAATAATCCAATGTTTTTAGATGTATGAAAGATGAATGACATGATATAAAATATAATAAAAAATTCACAATGTATAAAAATCAATTATAGATAAGTCAATCTCAATAGATAATTTAGATTAAAACTACATACAAAATGATATAACATTATATGATTATATGATTCTAAAGTGAAAGAACAAGCATAACATTAATATTGAAAAAAAAAAAAAGATTTTAAAACTAAATCCATTGGTTGTTGGAAATTGACAAACTGAATAATAAGTAAAATCTCAATAAGGGATTAACATTTAGAGTTATAAGTGACAAATAATAAATTTGAACAAGAAAAGTTTTATTTTGATTAATAAAATTATCATGCGATTGAATGAAAATGTTTTATTACTCTATTTTGATATATGTAACTTAAGCTAAAAAAAGAGACTATTAAGACAAATTAACATTGAGAATACATTATAAATAATGTTCCAAGAATTCAAACACAATAATATTATTTGACCTAAATATTTGATGACCACTACTAACCAATAATGTCACAAGCTTATAATTGAATTAACAAATTAATGATTTTGTTTAATGGGTTGTGATTCATTGGCACCTAAAGTCATTCTTAAGATTCCTCCAAAATGGGAAGAGAGTTGACCTACTTCCTAGGTGAAGTGGGCTTTCAATATTTCAATTTTTGCCAAGTAATGAAGGCTTAAATGATTCCCATCTCATGCCCACTAATGCAAAGACTTCAACTTAACAAGATAAATTAAAATATAGGAAGTAGTTGACTTTTAAATATTTGTCAACTCTTCAAGTGTCAATGATAATGGCTAATATCATTTGATGATAATCCTTACGCTCACAAAAAGCAAAAGGGATGAAGCAACTACAAGCCAGTTAAAGTTTCTGTCAACAAAGATAATCTTGTTTAAAATCTCTAATGGAAGAATTTGGGTTCCACCACAATAGCAAACTTGGCATCTAACTTTAAATTGTCACTACAATTTTTTTCCCCTATTTTTGTTAGTGCTAAGACAAATGGTTGATAAATGAAGGTTAATCACTCTGACAAATTTATATTGGACCATACATGGGCTAGAATTCTTCATGTGCCTCTTTTACTGGCCCATTTGTGCAACAATCCAAAGCAATGGGCAGAAACTATCCAAAAGAAACTAATGCTTAATCAATTCTTCAATCGGGTGTAAACTAGAAAACATAATATTGATAATCCAATTTCCGATTGCCTGAGGCTTAAATGGTATAACCCTCCAAGAGTTCATTAATTTACATAACATGTGATGTAAAGGAAGCATAACAGGCAGAGGAAGGGGGCACAGAAACAAACAACAGACAAAAAGCAGATTCAATATGCGGAAATTTTATTCACATGGACAGGAATGAAAGAAACAAATATTACTATTAGTGAACATATTTTACAGATTCAAATGACCATTCAAAACTTCAAGGAATCCTCTAAAGAACTGCATATCTAACATTGCATACTTAGTCATGAACACTCGTATGAGTGCTTATGCATGCACACTGTGCAACTAAAATTTCAGTGAAAAGAAGATCTTACACTCTGCAGAAGTATCAAAAGTGCACACATTAGTGCTTTTCTAAAGACATCCCGTTGGTCCTCTCTAGATCCATCTTGCAGTTCTCTCTCAAATCTTTTAGTGTAATAAGGCTTTCTTGCTGCAGATCAGATTTGAGAGTATTATTCACCTTCGAGATTAAAAATGAAAATCCATGCAATATGAAGATTAGGTGATCATCATGCTTGACAATTAGCAACTATGAATATGGATAGGAATAATTGGTTAGAGCAATAACTAAGAGGTACCAAGATCCAACAAGTAAAGGATCAAGCATTCTAAAAAAATCAGTTGTGATTTTAAACGAAATCTCATATCCATCAATAAGAATCAAGACTTACCATGATAGTCTGAGTTGTTTAGATGATTCATTCATAAAATAAAATGCACATGATATTCCCTATAGAAAATGCATTCCATGTAATCGTAGTTTAAAAAAAAAAAAGAAACTTGGTAACAGTAACAGAAGTTACACTCACAAGCTGATTGCTTTCACGACCAAATATATCCTCCGTGTGAGCAAAGAGTGACCTCCACTGACTCATGAGATCAGATTCCAGTTTTGACAATTTTCCTGAGCTTCCTTGGCAAGGAATGTCAATTTCCTTTTCCCTAACACACTTTTGAACCAAGCAGCTCGCCTCTTTCTGACTCTTCTTTAATGCTAACAAAATAAAGATACAGCGATAACATAAGACAACAAACTACTCCTTGATGATGGAGTAAAATTGGTAGTTAAAGTAGCACTTCTTATGCATTATGGATTAATTTACCAGCTATGCGACCTTTAAAGTCCTGATAATGGAGATCCGACCAAATATAAGCAGCTGATCATCAAATTAAAAACATTTGCACGCCATCAAATACAATTTACTACAAATAAACTCTCACAAATCTGAGAGAAGAAAAGAAATAGCATATATATCTAAAACCATAAACATACAATTACCTTTTAAGCAGAATGAGCAAGAGCAATCTTTGAGCATATCTGCACCCACATTCAAATTCACACAACCATCATCCTTAAGCCCCGCACATCTCTGCAATTTTAAGCCGTGTGACATAGGCAAACTCGACCACTCAATGGACCCACATGTGCTTGAAGCCAATTTGTCTACAACATCCTGACCATCATAAACACGACCAAGTTTTGCTCCTACTCCTTCTTCACAACCTTTCCTTGAGCATGTGGGCATCAAAACACTGGACACACAACTATTTCTTGTTGCCTCGCCAAGTTGTACTCCATTACGAGCTATTGTGACGCCTAAACAGCGCGACTTGTCAATATTAGCAGGTTCATTAGACACAATAGAAACAGCATTCTCACACAAAGGCACCCTCTTTTCATAGTAATCAACTCCAGACTCCTTGTTCTTACCCATCTCTTTCACTAAATTTTCAACTTGTAAACAAACCTTCTTCGCATAACCCGAATTCCCATTTTCACAATCGCCAGACTTGGGCCCCAAATCCCCTGAAATCAACGAAACCCCTCTTTTAAGAGGTCGATTTGTCACATCATCCAAAGCGGGTCGGGTCGTACGCAATCCATCAGTCAAATCATCTCCATTCATCGTCAAAATTTAAATAAATTTCGCTACAAATGAACACAAACAACAAATAATTCAGCTCATTGATTAAAGGTAACAAATACCTACTTCGAACATAAGCCGAAAAAACAATGAATCGAAGATAAAAACCTAAGGTTTACAGAAAAAAGTACCAGAAAGCAAAATGAAACAACAAAATCTTGAAATCGACTTGACGCTTGATGGATTTCGAAGAAACTGACCCTTAAAGAGAGAAACTGCGAGTGGGTGAAGATTCTGAAATCTTGGTTCGCGTGGCAAAGTGTCTCTGTATTTGCACAGGCGGGAACGAAATTTAATTCGGAGCCTGACCCGCGTTTTTGAATTACCTGGGCGCGGGTGTCACGAAAACCTCGGATTGATAAGCACGTGATAGAGCAAAACTGAACGCCGGGGATGTGTTTGAGAAAAAAAAATTTTATGGGGTGTTAACTAAATTCTCTATTTATGCCCTGGCAAATTAAATGATGAATACCCTCTGACATGTTGTTAAAGAGTTTTTATTTTTTAAAAAAATCTGAATGTCTTTTCTTTTTTAATAAAACAAATTTTCTAAAATTGATTGGTTCAAGATCAACTAATTGAAATTTAATTATTTGAACTCTAATCAATTTATAAAATTGAAATTTAAAAATCAATTTGAAAGTAATTGGATTTTAGACTTGATCAGAAAGAAGCTTATAAATGAGATTAATCCTTGACTCGAGCAAAAATCAAGCTCAAGCTCAATCTCTATGATTGTCGAACACAACTCGTTCAATTCACAAGCTAACTCTAATTGCATCCAACTCTAAAAAATCTAGGGAAATTATTTGATTAAATCTCCTAGAGGGAAATGTAATTATGTAATAACAATAAACCTACTTGCCTTTATAATGAACATCAAATCGAGTATTATAAGGTTTTGGATTTCAATTTTTTACCTTAATATGAAAAACGTTATTCTTATGGTCATTTCTATTATGCGGTTAAATTTTTATTTGAGGTCAACCATTGAAAATCACCTTAATGGATAAAATCTTAACGATTAGTGATTAGTAAGAAGCAATTTTGAGTGTTCAAAAGCTCAAAAATTTTTCAATGATCACAAAACCATACTCCTAGTATGCCATGATCTCTAAAGTGTTTTCACTTTTTTTCACGTTTCGAAAATCATTTTCATGTCAATTATTTGTTGGATTTAATAGATTACTTCTACAAAATACAAATTTAGTAAATTGCATATCCGAAAGTGATCCCTTCACTTTGACTGATATGAAAAGTGATTGAAGCGATTCAATGTTAATTATTTCTATAACATAATTTGCTTTGTATTTGATTTTTGGATTATAGCATCTCAGGATTAGAAATGTCTTTTAGGTTAGAGTTTGAGGTTAGATGTAAGAAATAGTGATAGATTTTGAATTAGAAGAGTTTAGGGGTGAGATAGTAAGTTTTCAGAGCTAGTGTGGTCTACGCATGATTCTCCTTGGGAGGTTTCTTTCATGTGAAGCACGGAAAATGAAGTTTCTTCATTTTCACTTGTGCACTCTCGTGCATGCTTGTAGGAGGAGAGAGGTAGTGGCTTTTAAACCTTTTTCACCCATCCTTATTCATTTTTATCTAAGGTTTCCTTTTATTTTCAGAGAATCCCAATTCTAGGGGTGTGATTCAGCAACAGGAAGCTCCCAATCCAGTAAGAGAGTAGAAGTTTCAGTAGAGAGAGAGATTATAGCAGTCTTGGCAAGAGGTAAGTATTTCCTTACCTCTTCCTTAAGTTTTCCAACATGAGTTTGATGATTAATGAGGTATGTTTGTGTTTTCAACATGCCTGTGATTTGTATGTTTTGATTATGTGTTGTCATGATGAAAAAGGAGGCATATGATGATAATTCCTTCCCATGGATATGCTTGGTACGTATGTGTATGCTTATGTGTTTAAATTGTTGTTTTGGATGTTTGATGATGATGTTGTGTGTTATTGATGAAATTGCTGAGTGTTTATATGTTGTTTGAAGTGCTGGAAGTGAATAGAATTGACTTATTACAGATTGACTGAGTTTTGGATAGGATTCTACAAGTTTCAAGCATGGTTTGTCGAAACAGAGCAGGACGCATGCCATTGCGCCCTTGTAATTGAAGGGTCATGCTCGTGTGCATGTTTTTGTGCACAACTGGAATTCGAGGAGGCATGACCATTTGCCTGAGGGTCACGATCGTGCATTTGCATTTAAGTGAAAAGAAACAGATTTTTCCAGAAGCTAGCATGATTAGGTTGCACAGTTGGCACACGGCCTGTGCATCAGCATGCACGAGCATACGTCTAGGCTTGCACGCCCGTGCCTAAGCAGAAATTGAGAAAATGAACTAAAATGAAGCATTAAGCATGGGAAACTCATTCTAACAGCAGTAAAACAATATAAGAAGATGAAATAGGATATAATGATGCATCATAAGCATATCATTGCATGACATGTCAAGTAATTTCAGAAAAGGGATCAAGGGATCCATATGCATTAGTTTTTCAACATTTAGAGCTCGATATCCAGGTCAGTTAATAGGGTGAACTCGAAGGGGCATATGTGAGATTTCAGCTTTCTGACTATGGTTAGATTGGTTTATTTTCAGCTTACTGGCCCAATGATTGGTATGTTATACATTTCAATTTACTGACATTTCGCTGGTCTGGTTTAGCCTACATGACCAAGATGTCGATTTTTTAGGTTCATTAGTCTGATTAACATAACAGGTATCATCGGATATATAGAGTATCAGCGATGATTTTTTATAAGGTTGGCCCCAGGGTCCATAGCATATTTCAGTATAGTTTTATACCATGGCATTTCATTTCATATCATGAAATAAGTTATATTCAGAGAAATAAGCAAGAAATAAGAACAGTTAAGTTAAATGCAGGTATGTATTCCGTTCTGATGCATGTTTGAGCTAAGGGAAGTAGGAAATGTTTACTGGGTGATTTTATCACTCACTCTTTTCCTTTTTTGCAGGTATGTCATGTTTGCTGTTGAGGTTCAGGAGGACCATGGCTGAGGGGGAGAAGGCTCCAACTTGTTTCAGATGGCCTGGTGGGAGTCTCATATGCATGCAGTTTTTTTTCAGAGTGCTTTTGTAGGAATGCATGCATGTATTTTGATACAGTATAAGTGTATATACTTATGTACATATAAGAATACCTTAATATAAGTTTATTTGAAATCCCACCACGGTGTTATTATTAAATGTTTTCAGCTTCCGTATGCATGATTAGTTATATATCAACTTTTTCATATGATTCCTGCTATATATATTAATTTTTCGATATAATTATTATTAAGTATATAAATAAGCTCAGAGATCAATAACAGTGGTGTATATAGCAGTGGGTGCAACATGGATTTTGCATATTTTAACTTCTGATCTCTATTATATATTTAAGTGCAGAAAGGGATAGAGGAAACAATTGTATTCATTATTTTTATAAGGTAGTTTTTTTTGATAAATCATAAGTTGACTCTTTTGGATTTAAGTTGATCTTAAATTAGGTTTCATTTATATATGATTCAAGCTTAAGTTTTAGTTTAATAACTCTCTTCGAATTCTTCTATGATAATATTGTTATCTCATTGGTGATACTAGACTTACCATTTAGGATCCGAGTCGAAATAGAGCCAGCCTCTCCAATCCAACTTTTTAGTTTACCACTGTGTGTCATAATCACAAGTCAAACTTCCAACATTTCCTCTGTTCTTCAGATCCTCTGTTTTTTTCTCATTGTTCTAAAAACAGAGGAATCTGAACCTCCCTTCAGAAAACAGAGCAGAAACAATGAAGTCAGAGACTTTAACGTTGATTCTGGTGAATCTGGCTGCCATAATGGAGAGAGCCGATGAGTCATTGTTGCCGGGAGTATACAAAGAAGTTGGTGCCGCTTTGCATATAGATCCCACTGGCTTAGGCTCACTCACTTTATTTCGATCGATTGTGCAGTCTCTTTGTTACCCGTTGGCTGCTTTCCTAGCTTCGAGACATAACCGAGCTCATGTTATTTCTCTTGGAGCATTTCTCTGGGCTGCGGCCACCTTTCTTGTCGCCATTTCAAATACTTTCTTTCAGGTTTGTGTATTTTTATCTTTCTATTAAACTTTGTGTTTCGAATATCAAGATTTGGTTTTGATTTTTAGTTTGTGTTTTTGGGTTGTTTCAATAGTTGCTAAAATGGGTTTCTTTTTCTTTGCATCCTCGGGAGTGTCAACTAGTAAAACTAGCTCGTTGGGAATTTGGGTGCTGAAATGGGCATGGAATGTTGTTGTTTTAAAGAAAATTTGATTCATAATTTCAGAATTTCATTACTTTATGTGAAACAATTTCACATTGGAACTTGAGATTTTTCGTTTTCTGGATGGATATTCCATTGCATTAGGTGAAGCCATGAAATTTGGAACTTATCTGATTGTAGTTTCTATAAAACATCTGCGAAAATTTGAGGCAAAAATTTGTTTTAGGTGACAGTCTCAAGAGGCTTAAATGGAATTGGACTTGCCATTGTCATACCTGCCATTCGTTCTCTTGTTGCTGATTCAACTGATGAGAGCAATCGCGGCATTTCTTTTGGATGGCTGCAACTAGCTGGATACATTGGTTCCATCATTGGTGGAATGTTTTCAGTACTAATAGCTTCAACATCATTCATGGGTATACCTGGTTGGAGAATTGCATTCCATTTGGTTGCTCTATTAAGTGTGCTACTTGGTATTCTGGTTCATGTCTTTGCTCATGATCCTTGCAAATTTGAAGCTGATAGCAATGCTAAAGATCGAAGAACACGTAAGTCTTTTGCATCAGATGTGAAGGACCTAATCAAAGAGGCGAAGATGGTTATGAAAATCCCATCTTTCCAAATAATTGTGGCTCAAGGTATTTCTGGAACAATTCCAGGCTCAGCTTTATCATTTGCCACAATGTGGTTAGAACTCATTGGTTTCTCCCACAGACTAACCGCATTCATCATGACCTTATTTGTAATTGGTTGTTCTCTTGGGGGTCTGTTTGGAGGAAAGATGGGGGATATTCTTGCGAAACGATTTCCAAATTCTGGGAGGATAGTTCTTTCACAGATTAGTTCTGGCTCAGCCATTCCCATAGCAGCAATTTTACTTTTGGCTTTGCCGGATGATCCATCCTCAGCATTCATGCATGGTCTGGTCTTCTTCATCATGGGATTTTTCATATCCTGGAATGCTCCTGCAACAAACAAGTATGTATATTTTATGCACTTTGTTGTCCCTGATGTTGAAGTCTGTAGGACTATAAATTACAGTGTTGTGTTACTTGAATTCAATAAAATCTTAACATTGCAAACAGTCCAATATTTGCAGAGATAGTTCCTGAGAGATCACGAACGAGTATCTTTGCATTGGATTCAACATTTGAGGACATGCTATCAAATTTTGCCCCTTTTGTAGTTGGGATCTTGGCTCAGCATGTTTATGGTTATAAACCAATTCCTGAGGGAGTATCAGATTCAGAAGAGATTGAAACAGATAGGGAGAATGCTAGATCTCTTGCCAAGGCACTCTATACAGCTGTTGGCATTCCAATGACAATTTGTTGCTTCATCTATTCCTTTCTTTATTGCAAATACCCTATGGACCGTGAGCGCGCAAGGATGGATGCCTTAATAGAATCAGAAATGCCACACTTGGAGGCAGACTATTATCCTCAATCAACTCAACTTCATGTTCCAGAACCAAAAATGATTAATAAAAAGGAAGAAGGTAGAATCGACATCAAGCGTGGAGGAGAGGAAAGCATTTCTGATTTTGATGACAATGATGAGAATTCTCTTCTTTCCAATCATATCTAGCATAGCTGAACTATCTGATTGAACCTACATAACCTGTGGAAAGATTTCACGACACACTATTGCTTAGCTTCATTTCTGATTTAGTTCCACTCAAGCTGTATTTATTTACCAGGCATGAGGAGGTTGCTTGTTTGTTGTACTCTTCCTCTAGCCATTAATTTACCTAATAATACAAGTTATGCAGATTTGTTTTCCAGATTTCGGATGGATTCTACCAATAACTTTATTACATAAACTTTTGCTTTTTTGCAGAGAACAAGTCCATTCAATTATTTTTGTGCTTGTGTTTCTGATTAACTTTGTTTTGCTATATCATTTTGTCTTCAGGTTACCAATTTATAGCCATATAGAGCCAAGTCAGAACAAACTTCAAGCTGCAAAGGAAGATCCCCTTGCCAAAATATGATATGATTTTGTTAAAATTCCAAGTGTTAGGTATAAGACTTGAATCTTATATCCAAAAGTATGGGTTTATGGTATACGACATCAGGCTCTCCATTCTCAAAAACGAGCTTTTGGGATTTGGGGTGCTATTCTTTCAAGGTTCGCCCAGGGCTAATTCTTGCTCAAATTGACTTTGCAGTAGTTTGATGAAATTAATGGAGCTTACAAACTGCTCTGCATCAACATTCTTGATAATATCTTCCGCAAAATCAACTGCAGAAGCTCTACATTAAAATTCTTCCTCATTCTTATCTTCCACAATATCTTCTAAAATTGCTAGCGGAGTTTCTTTAACATCTTTGCAGTGCATCAAATATGCAGTCAAAACTCTGCGTCAATCAAACTCATGGATACAACACCAATGAGGCAATCTTTGACTATCGGATTGACCTCATACTAGCCTGTAAGTCGAGATAAGATGCAAACATAGCACAATCTCACCTAGAAGCAGTAAAGAGGAAATAAAGTTATTATCTGTCACAACTCTAGTCCAGAACCATTAAAAAGGAAACAATGTTATTATCTGTCACAACTTTTAACTTCCGGCACTTTCATCATGGATGTAAACCCTTGATTTTTCGACTGAAAGAGGGCGGTGATACCTACTACCAGTAATATTTTTGAAGAATCTCAAGTTTGAGAGACACTGAGAAGATGACTATCAACTATATCATTTTTCTAATCCTCTCAAATAAGAAGTTTTTACCATTGATGGCTAATAATAGAAGCTGGGGAGTTATACTGGTCATGGCCTGGTGAAATTCATACTTTGTTATTAAAAATTAGTTTGTGGAGTTCAATATCCCATGCCTATTGTTTCTAAACAAATAAATTCTTTTCAATATTTATATCCAAGTTGCATTTGTTTATAATTTGATAGGAAGATCCAAAATAAGATTATGTTATAGGATTGTCTAATAAATTATGAATGAAGATAGAGAATCTTCATCTTTAATATGCAAAATATATATAAAAATAGGCGATAGGATTTTTTCCCACCCAAAGTTTCTCTCAAAAACAAAATCTTACCCTTCAATTTTCTAAAATCCAATTACCCGCCCTTGACTATTTTCATCCAATTTTTTTAAACATTTTTTATAAAATAATCAAAATTTTCTCATTAAAGAAAAATACAAATTATAATTTAATATTTAAATATAAAAAATATTTGAAAATTTTAAAAATATATTAAAAAATACAAAATTTAAAATTTAAAATAAACAAAAAAAATAATCCCCACCGTCAAGAGTGTCTTCATTGGTGGTGGCTATAAAAAAATGAACCAAGTAACCAGAAATGGACACTTGGTTCTTGCTAGTCGCCTTCTTTTTTTGTGTCAACCATTTTTTACTACAGTTGATATCAGAGATGGACTATCTAGTTGTCTTGTGAATCAGATAATTGTTTTTGGTCATTTAGTTCATTTTTCAGCGATTGACGCTACCAATAGCAATGGTTATTTTTTTACTTTAATTTTGTTTTATATTTTTTAAATGTTTTTTATAATTAATTTTAATATTTTTATTATTTTTACAAAATTTATTTTATTAAATTTTTGTTAAAAAGACAAAAATACTTTTTTGATTATTAATATTAATCATTCATCGTTAATTTAATCGTTAACTTTGATTAGATGGATATTTGAATATTAAAAATTGAGGGGCAAAATTTTGTCTTTAAGAGAAACCTTGGATGGGAATATGTCATTTGGCCATAAAAATATACTCAACTTGTGCACATAACTTTTTTTTTTTTTTCAGAATTAAAATAATTTAATAAATAAATAAATACGAACATTTGTTAAAGATATAGTTAGATTAGATTCAAGCATAACGAGCTCAAATTATAGCTAGGATCGAACGATTTGAATTCGAATTAGTATTATACTCATTTTTATAAATAAATTAAATTCAAACTAATTTAAATTAAATCTAAAATTAAATTATTTTTAAATCAAATGAAACCCTCAATTTATTATTTTTGAACCGATCTCAGATCGGGTAATTTGGATTCAAATTAATCTCACACCCTGGTCAGTTACTTTGCCTGAACTGATGCATAAGCCAATTAATCAGATTCCTTGAAAGAAAAGCAAGTTTGAGACAAAACGCACAACAAAATCTCCTCTTTTTTAACCCTTTTTTCTTTTAATGTCTTAGTCAGAACTCAACTTCCACTCCTTCACCAATCCCATCCCACCACGTGACACTTTCCTGTTGGTTCCTCCATTGAAGGACTTCTCCTTCCAAGTCAAAACAGAGCTTCAAAAAACATAGGATCCACTGTGTCCTCTGTTTTCATTGTTTTCTCAGTTTTCATCGAGAAAATACAATGAAGTCAGAGAGTTTAACGTTAATTCTTGTGAATCTCGCCGGCATAATGGAGAGAGCCGACGAGTCATTGTTACCGGGAGTGTACAAAGAAGTTGGTGCGGCTTTGCATACGGATCCCACTGGCTTAGGTTCACTTACTTTGTTTAGATCAATCGTGCAGTCCTCTTGCTACCCTTTGGCTGCTTACTTAGCTACCAGATATAACAGAGCTCATGTCATCGCTCTTGGCGCTTTTCTCTGGGCTGCAGCCACCTTTCTTGTCGCCATTTCAAATACTTTCTTTCAGGTATGCATAAAATTTATCGGTCTACGCTCAACTTTGTGTTTCAAAAATTAGTCCTGTTTTTCAAAGTGTTCTGAATATTTTTTAGTGGCTATGTAGATAGATAGATCTAGGGTTTTCGATTAAGTTGACTTGGTCTTTGGTTTATGGGGAGAAAATCTGTAGCCTTACTGGGTGCACATGTTCATTTTTGGTCCTCTCATTTGGTTCATTAGGTAGCAGTTTCAAGAGGCTTGAATGGAATTGGACTTGCTATTGTAGCACCTGCAATTCAGTCCATTGTTGCTGATTCAACTGATGACAGCAACCGCGGCATGGCTTTCGGATGGCTTCAGCTGACTGGAAACATCGGTTCCATCATGGGCGGACTGTTTTCAGTACTAATAGCCTCAAAATCATTTATGGGGATACCTGGTTGGAGAATTGCATTTCATCTGGTTGGCCTAATTAGTGTTATAGTTGGTATCCTGGTTCGCCTTTTCGCCCATGATCCGCATGTCCTGGAAGGTGAAAGAAGAGCTAAAAATCAGATATCACAAAAGTCTTTTATTGCAGAAATGAAGGATTTGATCAATGAAGCAAAAATGGTTATCAGAATCCCATCTTTTCAAATAATTGTAGCTCAAGGTGTGTCAGGATCATTCCCTTGGTCAGCTTTGTCATTTGCTCCAATGTGGTTAGAACTCATTGGTTTCTCCCACAAGTTAACCGCATTTCTCATGACTTTGTTTGTGGTTGCTTGCTCTCTTGGTGGCCTATTTGGAGGAAAACTGGGGGACATTCTAGCGAAACGGTTCCCCAATTCCGGGAGGATAGTACTGTCTCAGATTAGTTCTGGCTCAGCCATTCCTATAGCAGCCATTTTGCTTCTGGCATTGCCTGATGATCCTTCCACAGCATTCATCCATGGCCTGGTCTTTTTCATCATGGGATTGTGCATCTCCTGGAACGCTCCCGCGACGAACAAGTATGTATCTTCAGCCCCTTATGTCATTTCTCCCATTGTTCCAGGACTAATTTGATTGCATACAGTCCAATCTTTGCAGAGATAGTTCCTGAGAGATCGCGAACCAGCATTTATGCGTTGGATAGATCTTTCGAGTCCATACTGGCATCTTTTGCTCCTCCTATAGTAGGAATTTTAGCTCAACATGTTTATGGCTACAAACCAGTTCCCAGGGGAGCTTCAGATTCAATTGAGATTGAAACAGACAGGCAGAATGCTACCTCACTTGCCAAGGCACTCTACACAGCGGTTGGCATTCCAATGACAGTTTGCTGCTCCATTTACTCCTTTCTTTACTGCACATACCCGAGAGATCGCGAGCGCGCAAGGATGCATGCCTTAATAGAATCAGAAATGCAACAACTGGAAGCAGACTGTTGTCCTGCAACAGAGAAACCATCTCAATTCGATGTTTCAGAATCGAAAACGACAAATGGGAAGAAAGGAAGCAGAAATGACGTAGAGCATGGAGGGGAGGAGACTCTTGATTTTGATCATAATGATGGAAAGTACTTACTTTCCCAGAAATGATCATGAACATTAACATCCATAACATGATCATTTTTGTAGAATTCATACATGCTTTTACAGGATCACTTCATGTTTATGATCAAGGCACACTTGCATATGATCTTCTGCTAGTTATTGATTGAAAAGATATATAATTCTTTGTGAGGCCTGAAGTTCACTTGTTTGTTTCTATTGATACAATAACACAGTGTGCAGAGTTTGAAGACTTAAAAAAGGGAGTTGATTAGGGTTAAATTCAAGCCATAGGCTTGGTGTTCAGTTCAAAACTTGGCAGTAGCCTTAGTTTGAGTTCAAGTTGAGTCAGCTCAAGTCGAATGACTGGCCGACAAATTCATTTTCTCCAACGATTCTTTTTCTTCAGCATTATTGACGACCTTTATTCTTGTTCTCCAACAACTTTTTTATGGCCTCAATTTTAACTACCTTAAGCTTAACTTTTTGGATCCATGTCAAACTCAAATTGATCCTTGTTTTGGCTTTGTTTAGCTTAAAATTATTGGCGTAACCCAGTCGCTAGAAAAACGTCGATGTAATAGATTTTAAAAACTCATTACAGAGTCCAAAAAACACCAAAGCAGATCAATGTTCTTTCGATGCATACGAGAATAAAATAATAAAAACATCCATAGTGCGGTTTTAGTTTTATACCTATGTTAGTCAGCTACTTCGTCTTTAAGTGGCAAGAGATGTCACTATTCCAACCCCCAAACTAGAATCTTAGCCATGTCCACACAGAGCAATGAACCCGAACGCAACCTAAGCAAGAATGGTGCTAGTTGTTCTGTTTGCACCGGTGTGTGTTTCAAAAGGGCACAAGCATGTGTTTAAAGTTTAATGAAAATCCAAAGAGTGTAAAGTTGAAAATTCATTCCATATTTATAGAAAACGTGACATACAACTATGCAGGCGAAATTCACATGGGCATGTTTTATCATGTAAACCACATACGATCATGTACATGTCAAACACACGTGTGTCTAGTGTTTACTAAATTTATAATTAAGTTAATCACTCCAACCTTTTTAAATCAATCACGATTCCAAACTATCCACCAACCACAATGCGTGATTATGCTTCCAACATGCATGCCCTTGCATCAATCAATTTTTCAAAATTCAAATCATATTTTATTTTATCAAAATTGATCCGATAAATACTATAGAATGTTGACACTTATCAATAGGGTTGGATTTGAACTGAGCCGTTTGTAGTTTAGATTCGTGTTCAATTTGTTCGATGCAAAATAAACTTGCTATACCTAAATACCAATGGTTGAATTCAGGGTTTGTAAGAAAGAGTCCAAACTCGAACGACTACAACAAATAGTTCAATTTATTCGTTCAGCTAAATGGAACGTTAAAACGATGATGTTTTCACAACGAACAAACAGTTCATTCGGCAAATAAGTGCGTTCGTTGTGAATTATACCCAAATCGTTTTGGGTATAATTGAAATCCGTTTCCTGCTTTTGCGAATTTTCCCTTTTCTCTACTTGCTGTCGACGCCGTTCTGCTTCAGCTTTGCATAGTAAGTACCTGATATTGTGAATGAGATGTGAAAAACCTACTGATTCCTGGAAAACAATAATTCGGGTTTGTGTTCGGTTCGCGCTGCTGACATTCTGCTGGGTTACAATATTTTCCGGTTCGCATTGTGAATTATACACAAACCGAACTAATACTTTCCAGTGGCATATGCTGGGTTCTCTTCCAACAGTGAGCAAAAACGAACGAACCCGAACTCTTTTAGCAATTATGAACCCAAACCCGAATTATTGTAACTTCCACTTTGCCGAACTCCAAGGAATACAAATATTAGTTCGGTTGACATGAATCCGAAACTAAACTGTTCATAGTTCAGCTTCGATGCCTTATTTGTCAAGACATACATGACTGTATGCCAAGTCAAAATTTTCAACCTTATCTATTTAGCTTTAATAAATCAACAATGACAATACACGTTTAACTCTCTATTAGAATCAATTGATCATGGGCTTCTGAAAATCAATGACGTATAATTACCCTATGTGACAATAGTACAAAAATTCAAATCAAATCCAAACATAGACCATAAGAAATTTCTAACAAAACATCGTAACTATCTAGTCAATATACAACTCTAAACTTATATAACTTAATGATTAATGCAAAATTTGATCCAATTGTCATGTTCTATCTCTCAAGTTTAATCGTAGATATGTGTTCATTTCAATTTGATCCCACTATGATCATAAATTTATTGGTTATGAACATGTATTAATAAACTCATCAAAGACATTGCTTCCATATTCGAGAGTGACAAATTCTTTGTTGATCAACTATAACTTTTGTACTTATCTTATTACAATCAATTGCTCACATTTATAGTGATTTTAGTTATGAAAAACATTTGATGATGTCAAATTGTATCAATTCTAGCACAAAACAATCTAATAACTTCAAATTAAAGAATCATATATGTCTATTAAGTTAAGAGGATATTTCCATAAACACGAGAGATATCATCTGTAAAAACTTTGTTGTTAGGTTTTTCTAGTGAACATGATTACCAAATCATGCATTTATGTGTTACACTAAAATGTAAGCAATAACTTTAGTATGTATAAATTGTCACCATCTTTTAGTGGGATTATTCTACACTTTGATAATCTCATCATTATTGTTCATGCCATGGGTCAATAGCAATGTTAGAATTACGATCGTTTTTAAAATAGCCATCAATGAATGTGTAGGAAAAATACGAGCAATCAATTGATTCTCTCGTTTCAGTTCTACCATTTTAAAAACATATTAACTATACAGATTAAACATCATATAATATAATTAGAATACATTTTTATTAAAAATCAAAATGTACAAGTACATGATACAATAAATATAACAGAATACATCACTACAAAAAAGAATTGTTTTTAGCATCATATTAGCATGAAGAAAATATGAGCTTCGAAATTTAATCTACTAAGTTTTGATGCTAATTAGAATCAAAAATATGTTTGATACTAATTAGTATCAAAATTTTACATTAGATTAGATACGATATAATATTATAATTAGATTTATATCAAATTAACATGAAAAATTTTTTTTGTTTATTTTGTAGGTTGCAAAAATGAGCCTACAAAGTGGGCTTCCTTCCAAGTTTTCCGATGATTTTTTGTCATTTTTTTCATTTTAGATAACTGAAATATTAAGTTTACTATTGTATATATTTATTAAAAAAAAACCAATTAATATTATTTAATTAAAAATAAATTTAATAACATTAGCATTAGAACAAAAAAAAAAAAATTAACATCAAAATGGTATTGGCAATAGCATCGGAATGGAATAAGAATGAAATTTGAAATTAGTATCAAATTAATATCAGCACAAATTTGAAATTGGATTAACATCGAAGAAAAATTAGCATCGGCTTAGTATTACAAATTAGTATCGGATTGACATTGAAAATTAATATTGGATTAGCATCGAAAAAAATTAGTATATATTAAATATTGCAAATTAGCATCGGATTAGTATCAACTAAACATTAAAAATTAGTATCGGAGAAGTACAAAATACATATTTTACGCCTAAAAAATTATTTTTTAATGAGTAATAATTTATTTATAAATATAATAATTTCAGCTAACTAATTATTTATATATATAAAAGACCAAATTAGGGTTGTTTAAAATTGAGTAGCCGAATTGATTAATCAGTTTTGTGAACCGAACTAAATTTTTGGTTTGGAAAAGTTATTAAACTAATATCAAACTGAATTTATATAGAAACCAATTGATAATGGAACCTAATTTATCAGATAACCGAACTAATTTTTTGGGTACGAGATTTTTAAATTCTAAAAGTTTTTAAAGTTTTTTAAAAATAAATTTAATGTATTTTAATCATTAAATAATAAATAATATTTTATTATTTATTCCAATTTAGTTTTGGTAACTGATTCTCAAATTTTAAAAACCAAAAATCAAGCCGGATTTTAGTTTATACAATATTTAAACCCGATAAACGAACCAATGTTTTTAGGTATCCTATTTCTAAGTTCCCGAGATCGAGAGTTCGAGCCTCTCTCACCTTGGACTAGAAAAAGAGTTGAAATGTACATCAACGACATCAATATAATATAATTGAGTTTTTAAGATAATATTTAGCCATATTGACATTAATATTTTGTTAATATGATACCAATATAATGATCAAACAAGCCTAATCAAGTTATTGAATTCCGATTTAACTTAATTTAATTCTCTTTAAATAATGTTTTTATATCGGACCAAGCCATGATTAAGTTAAAGAGTTGGTACACAAGTCAATTAGCAGTCGAGCCTAACGATAACATCAACATAGCACAATTAAAATTTCAAAACAATTTTTAGTCATATTGACATCAATATGATATTAGCATGATATCAATATGACGTCAAACAAATAAATATCTTTTCACTCATTTGTTTCGAAAAAATTTCGTTTAAATTATTAAAATAGTCTTTCCAGTTTTAAATAATTATCAACAAGTCATTCATATATAATGCTCAACCCTAATTCATTTTCGCTCTATACTTTAATCATTTCATTCTCTATTCTCTCGTTGACTCATTATTTTTTTTTTTGCTCAGATCAGTTGTAGATAATGGATAGAGATTCTTCGTTATCCTTATAACAGGACACAAATAATGAATAATATTTTTATCTAATAAAGATACAAACGATGAATGGAAAATCTGATGTGCCTCGTTGTCATCTCTAATTCTAGGAGGTGAGGTGGGTTCCCTATGAAGGTAACCCCATCTTGCAACAACTTTTTTCTGTTTTTCAAAACATTTTGAAAATGTGGGAGACTATGTGATAAAATGAAAGCATCAATGATTGTTTTTAAGTGACTACCAGCTTGGTAACAATTGCTTCACAGCCAGGGCTAAAATCCATATAAATTCTATACTTGTCCCTGGAAAATGATTGAAACCAACACTTAAGCAAACTTATTAATAATTGGAATGTAAAGATAGACTTCAAATTATAAGCCCACTTCATAATATATATATATATATATATATATATATATATATATATATATATATAAAATTCCAAAGGCTCCATATGAATTTCATAACAAAAGTCACTTGATCTTGTACCTCAAGTTTAGAACACAAAATCCCAACATGTTTCCTAGGGCAAAGGGGCATACAACATACACAAATAAGACACCAAATAACTCTTGTGAACATATTTATAAAGATCGAATTAAAAAGTATTAATATCATAATTATGAATATAAATTTTTAAAAAATTAAATTAAATTATGTTAAAAATTTATAGAGATGCAATTATTTGTGGGTCGATATTACAAGGTGGTATACTAAATTTTACCTTCTAAACAAGACAAAAATCAATTATGTCTTTGTCTCGTGGTTTTGTGAATCAATTAGAAATCTAATTCAATCATTTTTAAAATCCAGAAAAATAAAATAAAATGAAGGCCAAAGGACATATTCCCACCCAAGGTTTCTCTCAAAGACAAAATCTTACTTTCTAGCTTTCTAAAATTTAATTAACCACTTGTTGACCAAAGTCATCAGTTAAATACTAACTATTAAAAAAGTATTCTTGTAATTTTAACAAAAATGATTTTAAAAATATTAAAATAAATTTTAAAATTTCTTAAAAATACTAAAAAATTATAATTTAAAATTTAAAAAATTGACAATATTATCGATAGTGTCGCTGGTAACAGTGACCATAAAAAAATAAACCAAGTAACCATAAACGGTCATCTGGTTCATAAAACAGTTAAATCTAATCATCTTGTTTGACGGAAGTGGCCAAATTAGTCATTTTTGCTATTAACCGTGGAAAAAAAATGATCGAAAATGGTTAGTCTTGTCCTTACTAGCCGTTTTCGGCCATGGTTGATGATAGAGACAACTGGTTTTTGTTGTCTTCACCAGATCTAATCATTTCAAAAATTAGGTGGTTGTTTTTAATCATTTTTTTTATTTTTTAGTGATCATCACTATTGATGACAGTGTTTTTTTTTTTTAATATATAATATATAATTTATTTAAAATTTTATATTTAAATATTATATTATATTTTTATTATATTTTTATTTCTTTAATAATTTATTTTAGTAATTTTATCAAAAATATTTAGAAAGTTGGATAGAAAAATAGTTAATAGGTGGATGATTAGATTTTAGAAAGTTAGTAGATGGGATTTAATAGTAAGAGAAACCTTGCGTGGGAAAAAGGGCTTTGGCCTAAAATAAAATGTGAAGCATAAACATCAAGAAGGACCCACTTGATCGAACGGTTGAAATTGATCGATCAAATTGGACCCATTACTTTGGATTCCTCATTGAAACATGGGGGCCACGCTGGACTAACGTGGTCTTGGAGCTACCAAAATGATATTTTCAATAATTTCCCCAATGAGAAAGCAAGAAATTTTAATTAAAAATTGTATTATTTGTTAATTAATCTTAATTAATTAATTAATTAGTTCACATAAGTCAACTAATTCAACTATTGGTCTCCACCGTCACATTTTCTCCGCATTATTTAGATCACGATCTTGTCTTACCAATACTTAATCAGTCAAAGTCTTCTCTCTACCTTCCCTTGTCATGTTTGGATTTTTGTAGAAAATTCTTCAACAAAGATGGCTATTTATGTCCAATAATTCTATCTAAGAGTTTTCGAGAGTAGCCACGAAGCATGCTCAATGAAGTTGAGATGATAACATTGAAAAATGCATTAAGCCAAACCCTACACAAATTGATCAGAAATTAGAATTGTTCATCTGATGAGTTTAAAACAAAATTAAATTAATGATTTCTGATCGATAATAGACGCATGTTAGAGTTGATCTTTGAAATAACACAATCAGAGATATTATACAAGTAATTCAAAACAATAAGCCTACAACAAAACACACCCAATTAGTCCTAAATGGGTATATTTAACGATAAAATTGTTCGTAATCAATTTTGTTTTGAGTGTTCAATTGGGTACCTAAACGATAAATTATTACATAATTAAATAATTTTAAGTTATATTCAAAAAGGTTAAGATAATATAATTAAAATTTTAAAGTGAATTTTGATCATATGACATCAACATGACAATCGAACCAATATAACATGATAAACCATGATTCGATAGCATTCATTTGTTTTAACTCCAATTGAATTCGATGTAATACCTAGAAAACTAATTCTCGACGATATAAAATTTCTTTGTTTTCAGATAACAAAAGTCTTGATGAGTTATTTTAAAACAAATTCGAATTTTAACTTAACAAATTTGAATTAAATCTTTTTAATTCAAATTAAATTTTATCCCAAACTTGGTCAAAATCTAGTCCACCACTATGTCACCCACATTGGGAAAATGCCAACTTTCCTTGCATGCCCACACAAATGATAAAATTGACAATTACATGACACAATG
Organism: Anacardium occidentale; assembly: GCA_026122585.1. Taxonomy (NCBI): domain Eukaryota; kingdom Viridiplantae; phylum Streptophyta; class Magnoliopsida; order Sapindales; family Anacardiaceae; genus Anacardium; species Anacardium occidentale. Next base: position 162,882 of record JAJEJH010000215.1, read on the forward strand.
GATAAGGCATATAATTTTTACAATTTATACTTAAATATTTTGTTCCCACTCAAATAAGCTAAAAGGCCATCTTCAACCCTTAAATCTCAACCATCTAAAATATTTTTACTAAAATGGCTGAAAACTTGCATGGTAATTTGTGTTCCTTGAAAATAAAGCAATGATTTAACCCTAGATTAGGTCAATCTAAATAGAACTTCCAAGCTTGCTCCAAATTTTGATCCTTTTTTAACAGAAAATTTTAATTTAAATAATCAATAATTTAAATATAAATTATAATTTAATTCATTTTTACCAACCTAATAAAAGATTCGTGTATATCTAACCATATGTATTATACATAGATATAGATTCATCGATTTTTAAATATGACACATAGGTAATATATGTGATACTCGTATCACGCATACTTATATTCAAAAATTTTAAAAATTCAGTTTATGACACATGTCTAACTTATGTCATTGCCTTACATGCATAGTGACATGAAATTGCGTAAACTTACTTTTCACAAATCTTCTCTTTCGACTTTTCAAATCATTTTATTAATTATAAATATCATCAAATTCCACACATAATAACCAATTTTAAATGAAAATTTTGAATCGACACACGATCTCAATTTTCAAATTAAATTAACATAAAATAGTCAAGTTCCTAATACTATACAACTACTAAATCATTATTGCAGGCAATTTTTTAGTCATATGAATAGGTTAGAAATCGCTTAAAATCATCAACAATATTGGATTGTTTTAGGAAGTGCAAACATAATCTTTACGTGTAAATTTCGTTTTATATACGTGTTTTATATAAACAATTTAGTTAATAAATCATCAATTCGATGATTATGTGGGATGCATATGCTTACTACTCTTGAGTCAAGACATGCTGATTTTTAATTATATTCTTAAAAAAGAAAAAAATTAATTATTTAAATTTTAATTATTTAAATTCATCTCTGAAAAAAAAATATATATATATATATTTTACTGTTTATTCAAACAATTGACACCATCGGTAATTAGTTTGGGTTGAAGTTGGATAGCCACGAGCCTTTCTACCTTCTCTATTTAAACATTATTATCTAATAAGCAATGGGCAGTAGCCAGCAGGCACTGAATCAGCAGCTTCTAAATCTCACAGCGCAGCTACAAAGGCAAAACAAAGCAAAGCAAAACCGCGTTAATGAGAAAGCATGTCACGTCTGCTCGCTCCATGTGACCCCTTTCATCCTGTTCTACTTTTGCATTAAAGTCTTCAACTCTCCAGTTCTTCTTGTCCACATCTATATATATAAATATATGCACAAACACTTTTTCAATCAGTAGATCCAAGCCACTCTGTGTCCATCTACCCATCTATTTAGCTTTGAAGCATCCTTCATTTGGATCTTCAAAGCCTTTCCTAGATTTCACAAAAATGATCTTCACCATCTTCAGTTTCAGAAAAGTACTTGTTTGGTTTCTTTTCTTTGCTTGTATTTTTGGTCTGTCTGTCACTTCTGATGAATCCCATCATCAGCACCAGCTTCAGAACAAGCTGCGCTTTCTTGGTGGCAGAAGGTCACTATTTGAGATCGATGAGTTTGAGAAGCCTCAGAAGCCAAAGAAGAAAAGCACTTCTGGTTCTTCTTCATCATCATCTTCCTCTAAGAATCAGACTAAACTTGTTAAACCTAGCTTATCCACCGTTCCCAAAAACAAAACCATCAAGCTTCAGAAATTGAAACCCTCAAATTCCACAAAGCCAACTCTCACCATTTCATCAAAATCTGGAACCATCAAGCTTCAGAAATTGAAACCTTCAAATTCCACAAAGCCAACTCTCACCAATTCATCCAAATCTGACCTCAAAAAGCTGAACTCATCCACTTCAAAACCATCGAAAACCTCAGATCCACTCAAAACAAAAATTTCCACAAAGCAAACACAAACCCTTTTAGAGAAGAAAGACGCAACAAAGCTGAAACAAAAGCAAGAAAAACAAAGTCCCAAACAGAAACAACCCGGTTGGCTGGATGATGAAGACAACGATTTGGTATCGGAATTCAGAGAACTCCCCATCAAATTTCATCAGACCTTATTGCCAGACCTGGAGAGAATCTCAACGACCTCAAAAGCTTACCTAAACAAGTATAACAAAGAAATCACGAAAGGGTTTAAGCCCATCGTTGGCCACAAATACGCTTCCACCATTGCTTCGATCTGTTCTTTTGTTTTCATTTTAGTTCCTCTAGTTTTAGTTTCTCTCATTTTCAACCGCATCAAGGCTTATTTTTCTATCCAAAAGATCCTCATTTTCGTCCAAGTTTACCTCTCCATCTACTTCTCCATCCTCTGTCTATCAGCTCTGATCACGGGCCTCGAGCCGCTCAAGTTTTTCTACGCTACATCGCAGTCCACGTACGTATGTTTACAGGTCCTTCAAACTCTGGGCTACGTATTGTACTTGTTGCTGCTTCTAATGTATTTGGTTCTTGTGTTTTCAACCGACTGTGGACTGGGCTCGAGAATTTTGGGCCTGGCCCAAACATTCGTGGGCTATGCCGTCGGGCTTCACTACTACATGGCTGTGTTTCATAGGGTGGTTCTTCATCAACCTCCCAAGACAAATTGGAAGGTTCATGGGATTTACGCCACGTGTTTCCTTGTGATTTGCCTGTTTGCCTCTGCAGAGAGGCGGAAGAAGGCGTACTTGGAAGAAAGCGGTGAAGAAGGCAAGAAAAGCTAAGGTTTTTCTAAGGTAAATTAAATTTTAATTAATTTGATTAATCAGTTGGATTAAATTGCATAATGTATAATCTTGGCCAATCAAAAGAGAGAAAAAATTGTAATAATTAATTTGATTGGCCAGAAAAATACAAATATTCCACCTTTTTATATTTTAAAATTAGAAAACAGTGGTCAAAAAGCACTTATCATGTTATTTTTATTTTTATTTTTATTTTGAATAATGAAAAGTTGTACAATTATAAAAGCAGTAGAATTTGGCACTTTTATTATATTTGTTTTCATTTAAATCATTTATTTTTCTTATAAATTGATTTTGTTCCAAAATTTATAATAGGTACAAATTTGATTAGTGAACATAATATATTATTATATAATTGAGTTTTTTAATTTTTTTAATTCAAATTAATATAATCACAAGTAATATGTTACTATTTGAATAAATAATTGTTATAAATATATATAATTTTATTAAAATATAAAATAAATAATCAAAAAAATTATAAAATAAAGCTAGGTTTCTCATTTAGTGATCTCATTCCATCTTAGTAGAATTAGATTTAATTTGGACAAAATTTGAATAAGATTTGACTCGAAACAGACTTAAAGTAGAAGAAAATATTTCAAATTCGATAGATTAAGATTCAAATTTAGCTTGAAAATAATTTTTTTTTTTATTTAATTAGAGTCAAATCAAATTTAAATACTCAGATCAACTTAGCTTGACCTGTTTTAAGAAAATAAATTTAATATTTGACTTCAATATGATTCATTCGAGCTAAGTTGAAATTTATATTTACAGATAGATTTGAATCGAACTTGATAAATAAAAAAATCACATCAAAAGAATAAGAATTATCAGAGAAGAATAAAATGATTAATCGTTAAGACGAATTCGAATTGAGATATCGATTTTAAACTGAATTAAAATTAATTATTTTTTATTTAAATTTAACTGATTTAAATTAGTTATTAATTAATTTAATTTAAATCTATGTTTAAATGATGGTCCCACACAGTTTTATGATAGATTGGAGCATGTTCTAAGCTCCACCTTAGCTCGAGTGGGGGATGTTTAAGCGGCTTGCATTTAGTGACTTAAAGCTGCCGACGGTTGCGATGCCGTGTGTCGGTGGCTCTCGGGGGTTATTCACCAACCGACATTTTTGCTTACGTGGTTTTCCAGAATTTGGTGCTCTTTGACCTTTTTAGCCTCCAAGGAGTTTTCAATTGCTGGGTAGCGACGAAAAATCGGTGATTGGTCGCCATCTCGTTTTTTCATCACTAAATTTGATATGACTTGATCAAATCCTAGCCGTTGGCTTTATTCCTTAAGGAGAAACATAGGTGCCGACGTGTCACTTGCGTTCATTTTCACCTTGATTTTTATCGTTGTATTAGATCTTCACAAATTAATTTGATTGCAACCTGTTCTTTTTCTAAATTTATTTTTTTATATATACGCCAAGTTCCACCCAAGGTTTCTTTAAATGACAATTTCTACCTAAAAATTTTTAAAAATTAAATACTCACTCTTAAATTAAAATCAATCGTTAAATTTAACTGATCATAAAACTATTTCTGTTTTTTAAATAAAAATAGAATTAATTTTATAAAAATAATTAATATATTAAATAATATTAAAAATAAATTTTTTAAAAATTAATAAAATAAAAATCGATGACTGTAACCATAGTTAATTTAACCAGATGACCAAAAATGACTACCTAATTCCATTGACAATCTGCTCTAACCGCTTTGATGGCAGAAGCGGCTAAATTTGACCATCTGTGTCATTGAAAATGGTTGAAAACAACTGGATTCAAACATGTTAGCCGTTTCTAACCATTTCTGATGGAGTAGGTTGTTAAATAGCCATCATGATAGTCAGATCCGACTGTCAATCTCTGACAGCCTTCGCAATCAAGGTGGTTTGCCAATGAAACCAGGTGGTAGTTTTTTACCATTTAATTAGGTGGTGATAGGTGTTTTTTTTTTTTATTTTTTTAATTTATTATTATTATATTAAAATTTATTTTTATATTGAAGGGTATTTTAATCATATAAGTAAAAATGTTAATAAAATTTTAAGGAATTTAGTTAATGAGTGGGTATTTGACTTTTCAAAAGTTTTTGCGCGGGAATTGTCATTTAGGGAAACCTTGGGCGGAAAAAGGTCATTTGGCCACACATGAGAAGGAAATGGAGATTTTACAGAACAGAACTCAAATCCATAAAAAAAAAAAAAAAAAAAACCCCATGGCAATAACGACGGATTTAAGTTGAATTAAACTCAAAACAATCAATTTGAATTTAGTTCAAATTTATAATAATTAGTTCAAAATTAAATTTAACTTGCTTGATTGATGAATAATAATATAGGAGACGAAGAATTGATTAAAAAAAGTCAAAAAATAATTATCAACAAAGTGAGCTATGATTCTACAACCCCATTGAAGCATCGATCTCGAACAAATTTTGAGTTACACGTTTTTTTAATTTTAATTTGATTTGTTCGAGTTAAACAATGATCTAAGGCTGCCCTGACTCATATGGAGTCCACCCTTGCATGAGAGTAGTTAGGGAAAGTTGCTTTGTGGGCAGAGGTTGCCCTAAATTTCATCCTCATTGTGTAATAGAACTTTCTTCAAGCCTTAATTGGACATCAAATGTGAGAGAGCTTTATGTTGAAATTTTAAAGCTTTTTTTCTAGTTTAAGGCCCATGGACTGAAAATATTGGTTTTAATTGTTGATCATTAATAGCCCAAATACCCAACCCAATACATTTAGACCCAATAATTGCATCTTGTAGAATGAGTTCGTCGAAAGGGCTGGATTTGGTCTAGACCGAACCCAGCAATATTTAACTTAAAAGTTAGTTTAAACCTAAACAAGTCATCTTTGAGATCGATGAGTTCAAACTTGAATTTGATTTAAAAACAAATTAATTTTAGATTCAATTTGAATTAATTTGAACTTAAATATTAAATCAGTTTAAACTTGACTCGTTTATGAAAATGAGTCAATCCTTGACTAAACGACTTGTTTAATAGGTTTGAATAGATTATATTAAATCTAACCCTAGTTCAAAAATAATATTTTTAAAATGGTCAAAGGATTTAATCTCACCCAAAATTTTCTTAAATAACAAAGTTCTACTCACTAACTTTTTAAAACCCAAATAATTACCCATAAAAGCATTTGTTATTTAATTATGTCAACTTTTTTTGATAAAATAACTAAAATATCCTCAATCAACAAAAAATTAAAAATTAAAACCAATGGTTACCACTATCGGTAGTATTACTGACTAAAACCAAATCAGATAACAAAAAATAATCACTTGGACTAGGGCTGGATACGAAGCAAACCGAACGTGAACGTGGGTATGTTCGGGTTCGCTTCGTTGGCTTCGTGGGCTTCATTCTATTCGGTTCGTGTTCGGTGAACAAGTGCAGTGGAGAATCATGATTCGTGTTCGTGCAAGCGAGGAGGGCTAATGTTCGTTCGTCAGGCTCGTCACTGTAGATCATTTTTAGAAGAATCAGAGCGGTAGTCGCAAGTGAAACACAATAAGTCGCAGTTATCACAGCAAATCAACAACAGGTGCAATTCGCATAAGGCAACATATCGCAACCGAAACCAGCAACAGATTTCAACCCAACAATTAAGAGATCAGAAGAAGAAACCCTAACCTCAATAATGTGTATCGTCCACTGAACGAATAGTTCAGTTTTCATCGAACTATTTGCTGTCTCAGTTCGGATTCGTATTCGTTTTGTCAAATCTTCGATACGAATATTCGTCCTTGGGTTCGATTTGTCTGGCAATGGTGTCGTTTCGTTATCGAATGAAGCGAGCTCAAAAACGAGCCCGAATACGTTCGCTTCAAATCCAACCCTAACTTGGATTATACCCCCTTTTTTTGCATGAGGATGCCACCATTATTGATGCCCAAAAAAAATAGTCGATTTTGTTCATAATAACGCTTTTGGCCACCCTCAATAGCGGAAGAGCTAGTTTTGGTTAGTTTTAATTTTTAATTTTATATATTTTTAAAAATTATTATTTATATATCTTTTAAATATTTATATTATTTTTTAACAATTTATTTTATTATTTATTGTTTTAAAATTGTTTTTATTCAAAATACAAAAATGTCTATTTAATCATTAATATTGAATGATTAACCATTTTACTTATTGGTTAACTTTGGTCAATAAATAAATATTTGAATTTAAAAGTCGGTGAGTAAGATTTTATCATTTAGAAAAACCTGAGGTGAGATTAAGTCCTTCAGCTTTCTAAAATAACGTAAATGATGAACACTAATTAGCATTGTACGATACAATTTCGTTGAATTAAGGCTAATGTACTCAAATTCATATCATCTAAGAATGTGATCGGGCTGTTTGAACATTAGAGGTTTTATCATTTCAAATTGAATTTAAAATTAAGTCGATAGTCCTATGTTCCATTATTAATTTGTTTCTGGCCTTGATTTATTCCCCACCTCATTTAAAAACTAAATGGCCAAAAAACTTATTTCCACCGAAGGTTTCTCAAAATGATAAAATTCTATTTAAAAATGTTTAAAAGGATAAATATTCACTCTTAACCATTTTTTTATAAATTTTTTAAATAAAATTTAATATAAAATAATATTAATATAATAATAAAAATTATTAAAAATAAATAATAAGTAAGAGGCCACTGCTATTAGAAACATAATTAGATAGTAAAAAATTTTAAAAATTAATAAATAAGATTTTGTCATTTGAAAAAACCTTAAGTGAAAACAAGTCATTCGGCCTAACTGAAATGGGTTTAGATCTATTCCTTTGACATTGGTTTTGCGCATTATGAATCATGAATAGTTTGAAAGCTTTTTAAAAATTTAAATCTAAATTATTTGAACTCAAATCAATATTTAGTTTAAATGAGTTAAATTTAAAATAAAAAATTTAATTCAAATTTAATTTGATTGAAATTCTTTTATTATACCGATATTGTTGTATTAAAAATAAATTTATTAATAATTTTTTTTTATGATTTGAAAAAGTTAAAATTAGAGTGAAGGTAGTGAAAACTCTGTTTCTTTCAAGTACATGTACACTTAGCATGGGAGTTTGATCAAGAGGGACATGGAAAGTGTTGGATCCAAGAAATAGCTTGATTGATTTGAGCTCAAAGTTGTGAGATTTAGTGGTGGGGTCTCTTTGTCCACCACTAATTTCTCTCTTCACACCACATTTTTTACCAATTCAACTAACTATTATCAATATTGTTCTCAGTTAACCCTGCAATCTCATCATTGTTCATAACATTGCTTGCCCTCTTTTTGCCTCTTGTCTTTCTAAAATTTAGTCCTATTTAGCATTAAATTCGATTTGGATTAAGCTTAAACAAGATCTAATTCAAGATTAATTCAATTTAATTCTGCTAAATTTTTTTGATTTATCATTTTAGATTAATTCAATGATTAAACCATTAAAAAATTATGTCATATTAGTTAATTAAACTCACGATCAACGAATTTTTCATTAATTATAACTGTGGTAATTAATCTTTAAAATATTATAAAAAAATACTTAAATTTTGAGTTTTGTTTGCCGTTAACTTATTGTCTAAGTTTATCGTTGGAATCAGTAACGAAAGTTGACATGAATACTAACTGAACGTCACCTCAATTCTATGTCAGATTTTATTATTAATTTAAACGATAAATTTGAATAATAACCTAATGACAAACAAATTTAAAATTTAAATATTTTTTTTAACGTTTTAAATATTAATGATTATAATAAAATTAATAAAAAATTGGTTGACTATTTAACTCTATATCGTTATTGATAATGCCGATCCCCTTGGTCAATTGTGGCCTGGCTTGGGAAATTACCAAAAAGGAGTTTTGTGTCATTTCATTCTGTATTTTGGAAGGGTAAGAGGAATAGGAGGTGAGAGAGAGACAGGCGTGTAAGGAGATGGGCCCAAGCCCACGAAAATAAAGCACAAAACCAATAATAAGACTCCTATTGATGGCCCTACTCAGTCATCTTTACTTCCTCCACGCGCTCTCTGTCACGCTCTCCCCACTCTCCACTTCCCATCAACTCGAGTTTCATTGTAAATTTTGGTTTGATTAGTTAAACAGTATTATTAGTAATATAAATATTATCGTCAACCAAATAAATATATATATAAAAAAAGATTTTAATTAAAATAAAATTTTAATTCGAATTTAATTTAAATCAAATCCAATATTGTTAAATTTGAATTCGACTCCTTAAGTTGAACTCAAATTTCAATTTGATTCAATCTATAAGTTTACAAATTTATAGTTCAATTTAAATAAAATATTAATAAATTTAAAATTTTAATTTTTATATTTATATATCTAAAATCTTACTTCTTAATATAAAAATAATTGATAAATATAAATATATAAGTTATAATGTTTGATATAAATAATTAAACGGTTTAAATGTTTTTTTGTTTATTTCCATGGAATTCAAGCCAGCCATTCTTATCCCAAACTTAAGCCATAATCTTACTAGTTTGAGCGTTTTCCTAAGGTAATCAAATTAAGTTTGAGTCAAACACTATTTGACTCGATTCAATTATAATTATATCCACTTTTACATATTTTGTTAGTATATATTATAAATATTAGAAAGTTACCATTTTAACAATCCTTGGCAAAGCAAATTGCTAAATACAAACTAAAGCATTCCCGTGATTGGATTTGAATAAAATCAATCTTATTTAAATCAGTATTCAACTTGACATAAATTAAGTTTGAATAAAGTTTCAATTAAGTAACTCGATTTGAGTTTAACTTAAATCTCTTTTTAATGACATAATTTATTTTATCAATAATATTATTTGATTTGTTAATAATAATATTTATTTTATCGTATTATTAATTATCATACTAATAATATCTAAAAATATTTTCGATCAGTTTAATTAAATTCAAACACGAATTTATTTTGAATTTTGAAGAATGTGCGCGTGGGGGACAATTTATGTTTTTGAAAACAGAAAAAATGTTTTGGCTTTCACATTAAGACAGTTAGTGAAGAGCGCATTTTCATTACAAGATCTTTCTGTTGGGTGTCATAATATCTCTGAACCCAAAAGCACTTTCTGAAAACACTCCCACTTGACCGTTTCCTTTTCTTTTATGATTTTGGCAACGAGCGAAGCAGAAATAGTGGAAATGGTAGCTGCAGTCTGCTTTTGTTTTTCACAACTACAATAGAGGCGTTTTCCTCTTTTCATTTTCTGGTTAAGGATTGCTACTTCTCCTTCAGCTCAGGTGGGGTTCCTCCAGGTATCCCATTCTCAGTTCTTTTATTTTTGTTTGTTACTTTTCAAAAACAAAATTTTGTAATCTCACTATGCATTTCTTTTAAAAACAAAATTCTGGGTTTTGTTCTGTTTGCTTTCATCTTTAGTGGGTATGTTTTTGTTTTGTATGATAATTATTTTTTTTAATTTTATATTTTGGATCTAGCTTGGGACGTGGTTGGTGGCGGTTTTGCTAGTTAGAGTAGATCTGATTGGGCTAAAATGTGGAAGCTTTAGGAACATTGAGCGGCTTTGATGCTTGCTTATGTGGAGATCAGTTCACTAGGCTTTAAGATTTATTTTAATTTTAGTGTATGTTCATTAGTCAACTGATGAGATAATTTTTCTTGGAATTGAAACTTGTGACTGGAATTTTTATTACTTGAGTACGAAAGTGGTGCTTGAATTTTAGTTTTGTAGCTTGTGGATTCTTATGATTAAAAAACTACGTGAAATGGAACATATTTGGATGTGATGGCAATTTGGAAGTGATTGGGAAATATTTGAAATGGACAGATTTGGAGTTTGGTAATAGAATTATACAATGAGGATGTATTCGTTGAGAAAGGGCAAACTAGAAAACAAATAGCATTGTTTTCATCGCAAAAGAATCATTACTTTCAGAAGTTGCAATGTGTCCAATAGATCAATGTCTAATTATTGACTTATTAAATTAATGGCATGTGAAGTTCAATTCATAATCTTTCTTTTGATAGTCTTGCTGCCTGTGTGATCCTTTGCAGTGATTAGTTTCCTTATGTCATTCAACTAGATGCTTAGTCATTGTGTCATTATTATGCAGAGTCCAAATCCATTATATATTCTAGCTGACAAGTGAGAAATCGAATTGACGTGACGCGCGATGAACTTTGAGCAGTTAGCTATCTAAGCATGGATAAAGTGTCTCCTGATTGCCCCCATCCTGGATGCTTTTTTTGTGTTATGAAGGAAGGGAATCCAAGTAAGCGCAGATCAAGTATATTAAAATTCTTCAGAGAACTACCCACAAAGGATGATGATGGACAGGTTCTACCTATTAGTGGCCTTTGGAACACTGCTATGGCACATCCCAATGATCCAGAATTTGTAGAGTTGGGAATATTTGAATGCATGTCTTCACTAATATGGAAGGGTTTGAAGAACCGTCGCTGGCTTTCTCATGACCAAAATATATACATTCCTTATTATGCAGCACACATTATTGGATCCTATACTATGAATATGGAAGAATTTGCAGAAAGTGCTGTTCATGCTGGGGTAATAGCTCCTTTAGTAGAACTTTTGAGAGGGAGGTTAACTTGGGTTGAACAGAGAGTGGCAGTGCGAGCTTTAGGGCACTTGGCTACATATCCCAGTACCTTTCCTGCTGTAGCAAGTCAAGGAGAAGTCCTTGAGCTCTCTATACAACTAGCAATGAGTTCACTAGAGATAGTTTACTCGCATTTCTACCAGTATGTTGATAGGAGGCTGAGTTATCACTGTGATCTGCTTACTCGTGGCATGGGTGGTGTTGAAATGGAGTCCAGGAAAGCAGAGGAATGGGCCAGTCAGTTGCAGTGCTGGTCTCTTCAGCTCATTAATTGTTTTGCTTTTAAGCCTGAGTATCTTCCAGCAATCTGCAAACCTGAATTTCTGACTAAACTACAGGGCATGTGGGGTGGATTAGTTAATGAAAACTCACCAGCTGGCATTGGTTTATTGAGAACAGTTTGTCACCATAAGCATGGTAGGGGAACTGTTGCTTGCTGTCCTGGCCTTATCGAAGCATTGTGCCATATTGCTCGATCTTCAGATGATTGGCAGTATATGGGGATCGACTGTCTCCTCTGGTTGCTTCAAGATCCAAGTACATGTCGTAAGGTAATTTTCTCGTCAACTAGTTTGTTTTAACTCTAATCTGGCACTCATATACCATTTGCTGGGTGTTTTGCTAAATGAGGTTTTGGATGGCAAGTTATAAAGCTGGACTAATTTTTCTCTTTTCTCAATGGGTGTATTGTCAAGGATCCTACCATATTATAGCCATGATTACCAATTTGTTTTAAGATATTTGTGAGTTTCTGAGTGAAGCGTAAATCTGGTTTCCACATCCATTACTTTGGTAATAGGACTTTCACTAAGAATGCTTTAACAATTGTGTTCGACACAAGAACATCTGTTTCTACTTAATATGACATAATCATGTTTGTTTTTAGGTATTCCTTAATATAGTATGTTGGAAGAATCACTTCAAATAAGGTTCATTATCCAGTTACTAAAATGACTTTTCGGTGCAAGAACTTGTACCTAATTACATTCGATATATTTTAGTAGATTCCTGTTTCCTTTCTGGTGGTTGGTTACTTATAACTAATTATTTGTTTTGGGTTTTGATATCTTAACCATGTGATTTCCACTTAATGCTTCTCGATCTGTCCATAGGTGATTGATAAGGCAATACCTGCACTTGTAGATCTGGCAGAGATAACGACTCTGGGTGATCACAAAAAGCTTGGGGACTCTATTGTTAATGTTTTTCAGGAATGTATCCAATCGCAAGGGACAGTATGTAACTCTATGAGTAATTGCACTAGAGAACAGATTGAAGAACTATTAAGCTCCAGACACAGATTAAAATGGGAAAAGAATATGCCAAAAGAGGATCTTCATATCAAGCAGGCAGCTGCACTGGTAGTCAAGCTTGAAGGAAATTCCCTATTTTCATCAGGAAATATATCTGGAGCTGCATCAAAATACTCTGAAGCTTTGGCCTTATGCCCAATGAGATCCAAAAAAGAAAGGGTTGTTTTGCACAGCAATAGAGCTCAGTGTCATCTCTTGTTGCAACAACCATTGGCTGCCATAAGTGATGCTACACGTGCACTTTGTCTTCACAACCCGCTTAATCGTCATGCCAAAAGTCTTTGGAGAAGAGCTCAGGCTTATGACATGCTTGGCTTGGCTAAAGAGAGCTTGTTAGATGCTATTCTATTCATAAATGAGTGCTCTCAATCGAATGACCCTGATCTTTCTCTGAAGCAAAATAAGGTCCCTGACTATGCTGAGAGATTAATCAAGAAGCAGATGCGTGCAGCTTGGTTATTTAGAGAGGCAGCTATTAAACATGGGGGTCTCCATTGTGACGGTGATGCCGGGGACATCTATGGCCAGGAAACTGATGATTCTGAATGGGAGACAGCAAGTGAAAGTGATATAGGAAATGATGGTAGAGGTGAAATGGGTGATGAAGATGATGATAGTGAGTGGCAGGAGGACGAGAGGAAAGATATATATGATAAGCCACCAATGAAAGGTATACCTTCATACCTCAACGTTCTTTAAGCTTTATAGTGCTTGAGCTTCTGTGAAAGAAAATGAAGAAAATGACATATTTGTAGTAATATTCAACCCTTGACACTGCTTAACTACTAGTTCTTTCTAGATCAGCCAAAAATAACCATCAATAACTGATATCTTAGTTTTCATACCAACCTACAGATAATAATAGAAAGCCTTTCTCATTCTTTTGAGCTAATAACATAAGAAAGGTATTTAATCATGAACATCATGTTGGGTTTCAGTTTCAAATATCCAATATGCATAACATCATATGTTTTACTGGTACACGAAAGAAAAAAAAAATGTATTAAATCTGTCATATATGTCAACCTAAGAGTATCATTTGTATTGATGACATTCGATAGAGTATAGCAACCTGATTTTGAACAATCTTTGCTCATATTACTCCTGTGCACGTTCATCATATGTATTTTGATTGTGATGACCTTCTGTGTTTTATTCTTCAGCTTGAGGTTTACTACTACAACTTTTTTATGTGGTGGATGTCGATGGGCCGTAGACTTGATATGGACATAAGGAATAGATACAATGTGCAGCTTATGACATAAATATTGGAATCTAGGCATTTATCTGAGTTTGGAATCACACTATTCCGGTACGATTTCACCATTATCATGGATCCACACTATCCTTTCTTCACTGGCCATGGCGAATCTGAGTTTGGAATGACTGCTATGTATATTGCACCAAGTTTCTTCACAATCAAGTTGGAAACATAAAAACAGGGTATTTCTCTATTGTGTTGTTGCTTTTTCTCTTTTTTTTTTATGGCTTTGTCAAATTTTCATGCCAATTTTAATTTCAGTCGTAGAAAATGAGCCTGAATGTGAGTATAGAGCAAAAAAAATTTAGACTAGAAGTTTGAGTTGTTGAAAGAGTATTTTGTAGATAGAACCCCAAGGGATTTTTGTCATTGAACTATCAATTATCTGAGGAATGATTCATAATTTGCTTTTCCCATATCTTCCAAAGATCTTAAACCCACTAGGGAGTAGTGATTTATTATTGATTTAGATCAAACTTCCCACCAAACTACTTCACATAAAAATTAAACTAATTAACTAAAAAAATAAAACAATTCATAGATTTTCAAGGAATGGACATTCAAATTGTTATGATCTCACGTGTAAGTATGAGATTCGGATTCTACATTGGAAAGTAAGAACTTCTAAGTTTTTATGCTTTTGGAGAGGACTACACATAGTGGCCAAACTTAATGAAATTTTTCGTTCGAATTCAGAAAGCTAAATATTAAATATATTGAACATTTTAACACAATAATCAATCAACTTTTTAGGTGATTCATAATCCGATAATTATAAGTTGTATCGTTTTGATTTTTCTTTCTAGAAGTTTTATTAGGTGATTTGTAATTTCATGAATAGATATGGCATGTAACTTTTTTTATTGAATGGATCGAATTTTGGCTTTTTTCATTTGAAAAAATTGAACTTTCATTTTTTCTTTTAAAAATGTCAAACTAATCATATCGTTTTCAAAACAAAACAAAATGCTCGTGATTATGTTTATTTGCGTTCAATTAGTGTTAAATTAGATTTGAGTTGTTGAAGCTTCATCGAATAAGTTGAGATCGAATCAATGATTGAATTCACAAAGCAAGTTAAATTTGAGTCGATCTAAACATCCAAATTTGAGTCAATTTGAATTAAATTTAAAGTAAAAATTTTTAAATTAAGTTCAAGTATCAACTTGTCAATCTTGAGCTAGTTTTTTGAGATTACGTCTTTTCGGAGCTAGCTATTTTGGGTTTGATTCGGTTCAAATTCATCCTTTAGTGAATTATCATATTTTGATATTAGTTAAAGCTCAATTTTTTATATGTGAAATTCATGTTTTTTTTTTTTTCCATAGAATTTTCTTATTTTTAGAATTTTAGTTGTGTGAATGCTTAAATAATAAGAATTAAAAGTATTTACGAGCAAAGTTATGAGAATACCTTATAGAAGATTCAAAATCGATTTTTCTTTTGGAGGAAGCACAGTAAATTGCCTCGATATAAAGGGATTTTTATTCTTCTCACAAAGAGTTGAATATGAATTGTTTAGTTATTAGTTGTAGTCAACACATCTAGGGTCGGTTTGGGACTTTTTTCTATTGGTTTTGGGATTTTAATTTGAAATGTTTTAAAATCATTAATTGTCAAATTTTTAAATAAACCCTTAAAAAAGACAAAATTTTACTCTCTAATTTTAAAAACTGAAATACGCATTTGTTGAATGGTTAAGTTTAACAGTTAACGATTAAAGATTAATAGTCAAAAAATTATTTTTGTCTTTTTGATAAAATAATTTTAAAAATAATAAAATATATTTTATGAAAATAATACTTAAATAAATTATAAAATTTTTTAAAATTTAACAAAAATTAAAAATAAAAAAAATAAAAAAGATGCTACCACTGTTGATGAAACTACTAGGAGGTCAGAAACAATCTCTTTATTCACTCTGACCGCCTCTTTTTCTGTTGAAGACTATGACTTGGAATGATCGAAAATGATTGGTTTTGGTCTCACTAATCATTTTCAACTATAATTGATGTCGAAAGTGGCTAAATTTGATTGCTATTGCCAAAAATATAGAAGTTTGATTTAGCCTCCTTTAACAAATGGGACGGTCAGGTTTGGCCAATGATTTCTTAATTTGATTATTAACATTTATTATTATCGGTGATACTATCGACGATGATAGTTACTTATTTATTTAAATTTTTTAAAAATATTATATTTATTTTTTATAAAAAGATTAGTTTAATTATTTTATTAAAAAATTAAAAAAAATAGATAAAAAATAATTAATAAATAAATGTATGAGTTTTTAAAATTTAAAAATCGTAATTTTATCATTTCAGTAAGCCTTGCGCGGGAACAAGTCCTTCAGCCTAAAATTTATTTAAAAATAGGTAAGCCCCCAAATAGAACTCACGTGGGCTGTGACATGTGATTATATAATTAAATATATATTTTTTTAAAATAAAAATTAATTAATTATAATAACGTAGACATTAATTTAGGGTGTACTTAGGATGAGAGTCCCAATCGTTGAAAGATCTTGACGCAATTGCAAACGCAAAGTTTTTAGAGTTCACATTTGCTTACGCATACATGAACGTCACGCATCCATCCCCCCGTTCTGGGCCCTGCCACCACCTTGCCCCTTCCACTTTTTCAAATTTTTTTCTTCGGTATTTAGATATTAATGTATCATAATATAAAATTAAAATATTATTATCATTAATATTTAAATTAATTTAATTTAAAATTGAGTTTATTTTAATAAATTAATTGAGTGAAAATTAACTAAAATATTATAATTTAAATTAAATTATTTTAAGTCTTAATTTGATAATTTTAAATTAATCATTATTTATATTTAATTTATTTTAAATATAATTATAATTTTAAATAGTTAGTTTAAAATTAAATTAAATTATTAAAAAATGTGCTAATCTAAAAGAATTTTTCAAAAAAATAATCTAAATCCAATCAAATTAAAATTTTTTTCGGTTTGATCTTAGTTTCTCCGAACTTTAAAAATAATCTAAATTTAAATAATTCAGATTGAATTTATCTTTATACATAATTAAAAGATATATGATAATATATAAAAGAATATAGTTAGAATATATAATAGTAATATTATTAAGGTAAATTACATTATTCTCGACTCTTCGGAGACATCCGATAAAATTGAAATGATACAGAGAAAATTAATATGATTTCTATCTTAGGATATCACATACAAATCGGAAAATAATTTAAAATTTTAAAATTATTTAATGTGATTAGGGTTTAAATTATAATAAAGTTAATAATATTTAATTTATTTGATTTATGATTATCAATTTTGGTGATTATAAATTTTGGAATTTATTTTATTTAATTAATTAGAATTAATTAATTGATATGGATAGGAATTATCAGATCTGGCGCCATTTATGGTATCTTCTCATCTCTTCGCGTCACTCTGACAAGTCTCTAAGGCTTTTGGATCCGATTCTGCGTTTCTCTTCTCCTCCTCCGCCTGCGAGTCATTTCTTCTGATGTGTCGTTTCGGACTTGCGTTCACGTGACGGTGACGGACGATGAGCGAGGTACGGATGACAATGAGAATGAAGTTGCCGAAACTTTTAGATTTATTTAATTTAAAGCTTTAATTTTGAGTATATTTGTTGTGCTGATTGAGCATGGATGTGTTGAGCGCTGAATGAGAATTGAGCTCGTTTTAGGGTTACTGGAACGGGCGTGAACGAGTGTTCCTCACGCCCGTTCTCTGTTAAAGAACGTTCGTTCCGTTGAAAATATTTAACTTGGAAGTTGGAACCCTTTTATTTTAATTTGACTGTTCCAATCCAACTCTTCCCTCAATATTAGTTTCCTCTCTCGAAAATTCTATCAATCTCTTTCAAAATGCTTAGAAACAAAAACATTGCCCAACGCATTCGTGCAAATAATCTTAAAGGACCGAATGGAGTTTTCTTCAAAGACAATGAGCATAAGAAAAGGTTCGAAAAGATGAAAAAGAGAGGTAATTTTCTTGGAAAAACTTTTGATTTTTCTATATTGGAGAGTTTAGGTTTAAGAGATACAATCTTTGTTTGGATAAATAGGTTGAGATGGGATAAAATAGTTAGCATTAAACTTGATGGTTTCAGTCATTGAATTTACGAACTCTTTAGCGGTTTGGAATTTAATGAGGATGCTAGTGATATATTTCCCCAAAATACCATGTTTTTTAGATTGAGAAACGAGGAACATGCTGTAACACCCCAGCCGTTGGCTAAATGGTTAGATTGTGATTATGAGGGAGTGTGTAATGTACCTAGGAATTGGGATTCTCAGGGTGCTTGGATGAGTATGTCAGGTGTAGGTGGGACTTATGATCCCCAAACTTCAAAGTCCACTAAACTAGCAGCCCCCGCAATGAGAATGACTCTGTTGAATGCACTTGTTTTGACAAAAATGGAAGAATATGTATTGAAAAAAAGAAAAAAGAATCGCCATCCACAATCAAGCTAAAGAATTTCCTGTACACCATTTTTTTTTACTTCTTTTAATTGATTGAATTATTTTTTCTTTTAATGTGGTTGATCAAAGAGATGAAGAGTTTTGTGTATTGTGAGGGAAGATTTTTTTTTTTTCAATGACAGGGAATCCTTGTTGAGTCGGCTCATTCTTCGTGCCTAATTGGACCCTTCCATTTTTTGGTCTGATGAGCTACTAGCAATCGCATCAGAAAGAGGACTAGTCTTATAATTTTATTTTATTATGACAATTTGAGGATTTGAATCCACAGTTAACTATTCAGCATTGCATGGAAGAGCTCGGGACAAAAGAAAGAATTTTGTGGTGAAGACAACGGTGGTGACTTAACCTATCGTTGAATCACTGTCAAAATACTGGATCAGTTGACATGATCAAGGCCGAAGGTGGTTTAACATTTCAGAGAATAAAAACAATTACTTTTACATAAAAAGAATATTAAATATTTTTGCTGGAAAATCTAATGAATTTCAAGTGGTTCTCTTTTTACTTTTAACATTTTGAAAAAATATATAAAAAGAATGAACATAAATGATGATCTCTAATAATTTTTAAGTTAATTTATATATGTTTTGTGTTCAATTGATTTCCAAAAAAATCTTACCCCTTGAAGTTTCCTTTTTGCAGTTGTCGAAAGCTCCTTTATGACGGTGATTGAAGACGACACCGGCGGGGATGACGACGCTGTGGTGGATTGACTGAAAGGGCAGATATATATTTCTTTTTCAGGTTTTCCTTTTTAATTTTGATTTTATTTAATTTTTTATGACATGGATATGTTTAATTCATTTGACTATTCGACTTTAGAATTTAATTTTGGGTAAAAAATAATATTCAAAGAAGTTTTTGAGTAATTTAATAATTAATAGGCATAACAAATTTAATGACATTAAAAATTATATTTTTTTATTGAAAAAATCTTAGATTACAATTTTAAATTTACGTCAAGTTTTTATATTTTTCCAAAAATAATTAAATTTTCACTGTTTTTGTATTTAATGTAAAATGTATTAAATTAATGAATTTACTTTTAAAATAAAATAAATAATTTTAATTGTGTTTGTTTAATATTTTTTAAATAAAATTATTAAAAAATTATTTAATCATTTTAATAGAAGTATTTTTGGTTAAAAATAAAGTTCAATCATTTTTTTAATAATAAAAAAAGATAATTCGATATTTTTGATTATTGTGATCTCTGATTAATAAATTACTAGATCCATATAATAATATGAATTTTCAAACAGATTTAAATAGCTTTTTTGAATTGTTAGAAATGAAGCAAAATCGATTTAATTTTAAAACATTATAAAAAAATGAAAAGAATCGTACGAGATAATTTAAAAAGCTTTGATTCGAGTTTAACCAAACGAAATTGACAGTGATTCCAATTCAAGTAATTCCATCAAATCAAACCTCATTTGTGAAAACTAAATGCTAAATGGAATATAACGTTGTGAGGGGTAAAATCATTGAATGTTTTCAACATTGTGTAATAAAAACAAAAATTATATTCGAAATATCTAAACAGCAATATTATGAATTTAAAAATAAATTTAAAAAAAGACCCGCAAATCGATACTCATCTATTTCATGCCACATCATTATCATATAAATGATCAAAGTCATCTAAACTTCAAGGCAAGGCTAAATCACCCGCACGCTCTTGTTTCGTTCTTTCTTTCTCTCTCCTTTGTTTTTGGAATTCCGTTCGGTTCTCTCTCTAGGGTCCTCGCGCTGTGTACAGGGACTTCTCATCTCTTTTCTTCACTCTCACAAATCTCTAGGGTATTTGGATCTGATTCTGTGTTTCTTCTTTCCTCCTCCGCCTGCGATTCATTGCTTCTGATGTTTCTTTCAGACCTATGTTTACGTGACGGACGATGAGTGAGGTACGGATGAGACTGAGAATGAAGTTGCTGAAATGTTTTGTATTATTTAATTTTATTTTTATTTTTAAATTTACTTGTTGTGCTGATTGAGAGTCGATGTGTTGAGCTTTGAATGAAGCACGTGAACGGCGTGGTGAATTGATTTCGGTTTGTCAGTTGTTCGGTTGACTTTCAGATTATTTAATTGTAATTGAATCAGAATTATGATGTTTGTGGAATTTTATGATTGATTTGGAAGCTTAATCATATTTTACATGTTGATTGCTAGTCGCAAATTGTTAATTACACATGTCCCGAAACATGTTCCCACGTTTTGTAAACTAGCTTGGATTGTAAAATTACTTGTACTGAATTGTTTTGAATGCCGAAGGCTCATAAGGGGAGTGACTATTCCACCGTAAGACTCATGGCCAGAGGGCCCATGGAGAGTGGCTGTTAATATGAATAACAGAAAGTCTGTTATAGCCATTTCTGTACATTCAATGTACTTCACAGATAGAGAATACGTAGAGTTGAACCTAGTAAGATAAGAAATTGAAAGATTTTGTTGAAATTGTTAGTTTGGAAATTTTCCAAATAGTTAATCATAGGTTCTTCTCATCATCGGAACAATAAGGCAATTATGCTTATTACTAAACTTGTTGAAGACATGAAATAGAACCAAGGTATACATTTTTTATCAGAGGTTGAATCGATCATCAGAAGAATTAGGCCAAAAAGTAGGATACAAGGGTTCATGCTTTATTTTTAAGTGTGTTTGTGAATCTGTTATCAATTTCAAAGTTAGCTGGAGAAAGGAGGAAGGAAAATGATTTAAAGAGTCAGAGAAAATGTTTCTGGAACCATACTGTTTGTGGAATCGTTGGTGTTTACAAGGGGGCTACCTATTCGTTTTCATTAATTTCAATTTATTGAAGATGGATTTTAGAGGAGTGAAATGATGCCATTTAGTTATCTCTTAATGCAGTTCAATTGAAATGATCAGACAAGTTGACGAAGTTTACACATTGCAATGATATGGCATTTTGTATGCCCTTTTTAGCACAAATCAACTTGCAGGTATGTGATGCATGATCCTGCAGGGCATATATTTAAAAAGGGATAAAATATTCAAGTGATTCTTGGTCATTTAAAGTTTCTCTAGCTTGAGTCTTCATTTTTTCAGACCATGTACTCTCATCAACTAATACATGTTATGGAGCCTGGTTAATGTTATTGTGAAAAGTAATCATTCTCTTATTCACAAGATTGTGGTGATGTACTGTCAGAATTGACGTTCATGTATTTTGACATGTCTCTATTCATCTCCTGTTCTTCCCCTCACCATCCACCTCATCACTATATCTTTCTTTTGTTTTATGTCACTGCCTATAAAGCTTTGAGTGTTATCATCTTGAATACAATTTTGGTGCGTGGCAGATATTTTGGCTTCTGAAAGCGAGAGGAGGCTAGAATAGGAATTGGTAGTTATTGGTTGGAGAAGGTGCAATTACAGCTATGCCTTCTCTTCAACTGTTGCAGCTGACTGAGCGTGGTCGAAGTATTCTATTTTCAAGAAGGTATGAAATGTTTGTGCCTTTTCAGGATCATGATTTTTATCAACATGCCTACATCATGAATAGCCCAATATTATAGAGCTGCATAGTAGTACAAAATGTGAAAAGTTTTACTACGGTAAAGTGGACCAGATTCCCACACTAAGAACAAAATTATAAGGTGACAAACAATATACAGAAAATGGTCCACATCATCTAAAATACTGTTATGAAATCATTTATTTCATGCACACATCCCTTTCTTGTCTCTCTCACAAGTGAACATGTGTTATTCACATGGCTTCACAGGAAAGCTTTGTTGCTAGCCAGTGGTATCTTAGTTGCTGGTGGAACTGCTACATATCTGCAATCACGGTTTAACCGCAGAAAGCCTGATTCTTTTGGCCATTACAATGGGATTGGAGATAATGAAGAAGAAGAAAAGAAAGGACGATCGAAATCACTAAAGGTTCTATCAGCAATTCTACTATCTGAGATGGGACAAATGGGTGCGAGGGATCTTTTGGCACTAGTGGGCATAGTGGTAAGCTATTGGGGCAATTACTATTTATTACAGTGCATTTTTTTGGGGTCGTTTATATTTAGCAAGAGAATTTGTGCATTTTGTATGCCAGTTAATTATTTATTGAAGTAACAAATATTATGGAGTATGTGGCGTCTTGAGGGCTGTAATTGATAGGGAAAATAAATGTAATTGAGAAAAGAACACTAATACCTTTGAATTCATTCTTGAATTTTTATGTTTCCACAGAAAAAAGAATGGTAAAGAACCAGGAAAAAAAGGTGCATAGAAGAAGAGAAGAGAGAAAATACTATTCATACTCTACCTCAATAACAGATCAAATAACTTAATATTATATTAATGAATTCTTGTAATTTTAAAGGTGTGGAGATGTATTTTTATATTGAAATCATATTCTAATATGAGAGGTATTAATAAAAACAACTCATGTCTAAATCTAATTTATCTCCCAGAGGAAGTTAACCAAAGGAAAAGAAAATGTTTATATGGTGAATGAGACTTTGGAGGACAGAAGTGCTTTTGTACTCATCAATTAAAGTATCTATTTTTATCCTTTTTGCAGGTTTTAAGAACTGCTTTGAGCAACAGATTAGCTAAAGTGCAAGGATTTCTATTTCGTGCCGCATTTCTTCGACGTGTGCCATTATTTTTGCGATTGATATCTGAAAATATTTTGCTCTGTTTTCTTCTGTCAACAATGCATTCTACTTCAAAGTTTATTGCTGGGACCCTAAGTTTGCGGTTTAGAAAAATATTGACAAAACTCATCCATTCACGTTATTTTGAGGTAATTATGGTTGCTATCTCTGTGTGTTGGATGATTCAATCTAGTTTGAATACCTTCTCTATGTTCATTCTCCTTTTCTTTGTGTTTCAGAACATGGCATATTACAAAATATCACATGTTGATGGCCGGATTACTAATCCTGAACAACGTATTGCAAGTGATGTACCAAAGTTCTGCTCAGAGTTGAGTGAACTCGTACAAGATGATTTAATTGCAGTCACCGATGGCCTGCTTTATACGTGGCGGCTGTGTTCCTATGCCAGCCCGAAATATTTTTTTTGGATACTGGTAACTCTCTGTTAAGTCTTTCATATACGTTGAAGTTATTGTGCTCTCTCTCACTTTTCTTTAAACTACTTAATAGCTGCTGACACTTTGTTGCTTAATATGCAAATGCTGTAGTTTATGGTTTCTCATTTATCACGTTGTTGTCCAGGCATATGTGTTGGGTGCAGGGGGCATGATTAGAAAATTTTCTCCTGCATTTGGGAAACTAATGTCAACAGAACAACAATTGGGAGGGGAGTATCGACAACTTCATTCCCGGTTAAGGACCCATGCGGAAAGCATAGCATTTTATGGTGGAGAAAAAAGAGAAGAATCACATATTCAGAAGAAATTTAAGAGCCTTACTAGGCATATGAGCTCTGTCCTTCATGAACATTGGTGGTTTGGCATGATTCAGGACTTCTTGTTGAAGTATCTTGGCGCTACAGTTGCCGTTATTCTGATTATTGAGCCCTTTTTTGCTGGACATCTTAGACCTGAATCATCCACTCTAGGACGAGCAGAGATGTTAAGCAATTTAAGATACCATACTAGTGTCATAATCTCACTGTTTCAGTCCCTGGGAACTCTTTCCACAAGTTCAAGAAAGCTTAATCGTCTCAGGTATTTGTTGATCCGTTACTTATGTTCTCCTAGGAGGTGAAATGGCAATTTTTTATCTCTCTTAAAAGGGAAAATAGAATGATGAATTTAGTTGATCTAAAAACCTCCTTAAAATACCAAATTTGTCATAAATGTTTCTCAGATTTTGTTGGAAATCTCTCTTTTCCTTTTCTATCTACCAAGCTCTTTGCCTTCATGCTTTTTGTAGAGGCCTGTATATGTTTATCACCACGTTGATCATATATAATTGAACTAGGTGATTTTCTCTAATGAGATTTAAATGGAGAAAGATAGGATATGAGTGGTTGACCATTGAAGTCATACCTTTACATTCTTTGCTTTTTTCCTTTTTGGTTAGTTTTAACAAGTTCTCTTTCAGTGGTTATGCTGATCGGATTCATGAGCTAATGGTTGTATCACGAGAGCTAAGTATTGATGATAAATCTTCTTCACAAAGAAATGGAAACAGGAATTACTTTACTGAAGCCAACTACATTGAGTTTTCTGGTGTAAAGGTATTTGAAATATGTTGAAGTTTCTATCTATTAATATCACTATTTATTTGGTAGGTAGCTTATATTAATTTTTTTTTAGGTTGTTACACCAACTGATAACGTTTTGGTGGAGGATTTAACTCTAAAGGTTGAGCCAGGTTCAAATCTTTTGATTACAGGTAGTTTTTCTCGCTTCATTGTATCTTAATTATGCACTGTATTGTTCTGTCTATTTTATTTTGTTTTCTATCTCCATTCCCTAGACTTCTTGTTGAAGTATCTTTCAGAGTTTGAATTTTTTGTGTTGTAGACTTTGCCAGGATAGTGAAATTCCACTTTGAGAGTAAAATGTCAGGTTTTCCTTTCTTGAAAAGGACAAGCAGCTTCTTCATTATGTGTAGCATATTACTTGTTCAGAGTTTAATATCTGTGGTAATATGAAACTTTGCTGCATGTGTTCAGATTAAAATTGGATAGAGAGACGTAGTAGGATCTTGCAAATTAACGGCAAGGAAGATATTATTTCATTTTTTGGATAGAATTCCAGGATTCTTTTAAGGACTTCTATATTGAAAGGATTTTGCAAGTTAATGGCAAGGAAGACATTGTTTCAATGTTGGTTAGAATTCCAGGATTTTCTAAGGACATGTAAATTGGATGGGATTTGGGGTATAATTGATTTTCATTATCGTTCGGCTCTTGGAATCACATCCAGCAGTGGTTGGAACAGCTTGAAATATCCAACCACTTCACCTACTTTATTGCCCCCAACCGTTTCTCGTACCTCTATTTTTTTTTTTTAAGCTGGCTGATACGGTCAGCTTTGTTTTGGTAGTTTGGGTTTTGGGCTGTCTTATTATGTACTTGTTTAGGCCTTTTTTTTTTCTTGGGCCAACATTTGTGTGGACAACTTGTTTGTTTCTTGGAAATCCCTGTCTTTATGGTATTATTTCTTTAGTTTATTTATTGAGGAAAAAGAATAAAATTTATGAGTAGTATAATGGTACATATTGGGAGTTACCTGATATTTTCTTTTTCATGGATTATGTCTACTCTCATTGTAATTGGACATTGAAGCTTACAGGGAATGTTGTTCTAGCAACAAAGGGTGTTGAAAACATGTTTTATTTCTTTCTGTTTTTTTTTTTTTCGTTGTGTAAATATAATCTGTATTTGTGGATCTGATGCAATTTTGTTAAAAACCATTTTCCACTGAAGGTCCAAATGGTAGTGGGAAGAGCTCTCTTTTCCGAGTTCTAGGGGGGCTTTGGCCACTGGTGTCTGGCCATATTGCAAAACCTGGGGTTGGTTCTGATCTTAATAAGGAGATTTTCTATGTGCCACAAAGACCATATACAGCTGTAGGAACACTGCGTGACCAATTAATTTATCCTCTTACTGCAGAGCAAGAGATTGAACCACTAACACATAGTGGAATGGTGGAATTGTTGAAAAACGTATATATCTTATACTTTTTCTCCTTCCCTTCTAAAAGATCACAGTCGTTTTGTACTATCAAAATATGCTTTGACTTAGTATTGGGTGGTTATTTCGTTGTCCAATCTGTTAGGTGGACCTTGAGTATCTATTAGACCGTTACTCACCAGAAAAAGAAGTTAACTGGGGTGATGAACTGTCTCTTGGAGAGCAACAAAGGTTGGGAATGGCAAGACTGTTTTACCATAAGCCAAAATTTGCAATTCTTGATGAGTGCACAAGTGCTGTGACAACTGATATGGAGGAACGATTCTGTGCTAAAGTTCGAGCCATGGGAACATCATGCATAACCATATCTCATCGTCCAGCACTAGTTGCATTTCATGATGTGGTTTTGTCATTGGACGGAGAAGGAGAATGGCGCGTTCATTACAGAAGGTGGGAACCTAAGCTTGTTAATCTGCATATGTGTGTTAATTATATGGATTTAAGACCTTTATGTGTTGTATATGAATGGATGGCAGGGATGACGCTCCTATCATACCCAAATCTGTGATTAATATGAGCAAATCTTCTGAGACAGACCGCCAAAGTGATGCAATGGCTGTCGAACGAGCATTTGTAATGGCTAAAAAGGTACTAAATAATCATGTTTGGTTTTTTATGAGTGATTTGTATTGGAACAGCCTCATAGTGTATGGCATTTTATGTAGGACTCCACTTTCTCAAATTCAAAGTCCCAGTCATACATATCTGAGGTGATAGCAGCATCCCCCTCTGTCGATCACAGTATTCAGTTGCCCATCTTTCCACAACTTCGAAGTCCTCCAAGAGGATTGCCACTGAGAGTGGCTGCCATGTCCAAAGTATTGGTGAGTCTTCCTAGTTGGATAATACATGCTGCTAACCATTCTATTAATCTTTTTGTTGCCAATAGAAGAGATTGGATAAAACTGAACAGATCCTATCAGCACCCTGCCCTTCAAACACTTGATTTAATGCTACATGATCGATGATCTTGGATTCTGAGTCTCTGTGCAAATTTTATCTGTTAGGGTGCTTTATTTTGCTGCATGAATTGCTCTGTTAATGCTATAAATCAATTTATCAACTTTTAGTCTGATCTTCAATAGAATTTATTATTGTTGTTTCTGTTGTTGTGTTGTGTCTGAATGTTATAGTGTTGCATGAGTGCATGATATCCATATGGGGCCTGCTCACACGTTTTCATTTGTCCATAACCTACTAGATGGCTCACGATGAACCTATGTCATCCAATAATATGTTCATTTGTTTTCTTCCCAGACTACAAGTTCTCTTAGATCTTCTATTCCTCTTTACTGCTTGCTTTTCAGGTACCCACAGTATTTGACAGACAGGGAGCACAACTACTTGCAGTTGCATTTCTTGTTCTGTCGAGAACATGGATTTCCGATAGGATTGCCTCATTAAATGGTTTTACCAACATTTAGTTTTATTCAGTATGCATTTGATCATCTGAGAGTTCACATTCATGTTAATGGAATGCTTTAACGCCCACAGGAACCACTGTGAAGTATGTTCTGGAGCAGGATAAGGCCTCCTTTGTTCGTTTAATTGGTGTTAGCGTTCTTCAAAGCGCTGCTTCTTCTTTCATTGCACCTTCACTAAGGTATTCTTTGGTGTTATGTTAAATGTAACTTGTTTTGATACTCAAATATTGATCTATCCATGTAATTGATACCGAGTAGTTTGTAGTTGCGGTAATATTTTTGGGAACTATTAAGAGCACCCCTAAATAGCAAAGATTTTGATAGATAATATGCATTGCTGGAATGTTGAATGTAACGTGAACATGAGTGGTGTTATATATTTTCTAGATGTCTACAATATAAATTACTTTTTGAACAAAGTTGTTGAAATGTTTTTGAGACCAGTGGAATTGTTGAAAATTTGGAATTTGTAAAAATTAGTAAGCCTAGTAATCTGACCATTGGCATACGTATTTCTCTTATGCTTTTTCTTGTAGCTCATCAATGGCTGGTAATCACCATCTCTTTACATATCTGCAGTGCTACTCATGATTGATTTCCTTCTTAGTGGAACTTTGTGATGCTAAGAGACTGAGTTCTCATCAGTTACATATGGTTTCTTTTGAAACTCTTGCCGTTCTATTTTGTGCATCCACTCTCTGTTGGCTGAGCAGGCCGAAAAATTATATTCACAGTTTGCCATTATAATCACCATTCTAGTTTATAGTCTAATATGCCATATGTTTGGAGGGAAGAACTTCATTTGAATTACATTTTATTTTGCAGACACTTGACTGCCAGGTTGGCTCTTGGATGGAGAATTCGTATGACTCAGCACTTACTAAAGAACTACTTAAGCAATAATGCATTTTACAAGGTAATTAGATTGCAAGCAGATGAAGACCATTTTCATACTCAGGGGGCAGTTCACAGTACTGATTAATTATTTATATAATTTCCTTGATTCTTATGCATATTTCATGCTTGAAATTTACCAACTAAATTTGATAGTAGACTGGTGTTAATTTGAAGCTTCTCTCTTTTCCTCTTTCTGTGTCAGTACTGATTGAATATTTGAGCAATTTTTGAACTTGTATTAAATGCATATTTTAGGTTTTCAACATGTCAAGCAAAAGCATTGATGCAGATCAGCGAATAACTCAGGATCTGGAAAAGTTAACTTCTGATCTGGCAGGTTTGGTGACTGGAATGGTCAAGCCATCCGTTGACATTCTGTGGTGAGTGGTTGTGTCAATTTATTTGACTGTCTTTTGGCAGCAATCTAAAGGTTTTAGTAGGAATTAATAATAATCCAGATAATTTTTGAAATTTTAAAGGTTTACTTGGAGAATGATGCTCTTGACGGGTCAGAGGGGAGTTGCCATTCTGTATGTGTATATGTTCCTTGGTTTGGGTTTTCTGAGGACTGTTACTCCTGACTTTGGTGATTTGACAAGTCGGGAACAACAACTTGAAGGAACCTTTAGGTAATTTTATTTTTGTTTCAGCTTTCTAATTTGCTTATGCTGAATTATACTTGCAGGTATGTACATGCATGAAATTATGTACGCATTTAATGTTTTTTATTGTTGTAAATATCAAGTTATCTTTTTGTTTTTTTTATAATAATTAGGTTCATGCATGAAAGATTGCGTACTCATGCCGAATCTATTGCTTTCTTTGGAGGTGGTTCTCGAGAAAAAGCTGTAAGCTACTTCATTCTATCCATGTGTGTCTACATTATTTGGAGATGTTTTTGGGCTTTGATTTTTGGGCATAAGCATGATCATTGAATTTTGAAATAAGTGGTTGTTTGGATCTGGAAGTTATCCAGGGGACTAGTAGACTAAAATAATTGAGATTGAAATTACCCCAATTATGAGTGGATTAACAAAGTTGAAAAGAGTCTTGGTTTATGAGCAGACAAATTGTGAAATTTTTTCATAAATGTAACTTTATAGTTTGAGAGAAACTTGTCTCTAGTGTTTCTCATGTGAATCATTGTTCATTATGGTTCTCTCTCCTCTCTCTCTTTTCTAAATTTTCAGCTTAATGTAACTAGATTAAATTTCTGCTATGTTGTAACTTTCTGTCCATCTTGAACTGTATATTACTTATAATGGCAGATGATTGACTCAAGATTTCGGGACCTTCTTGACCACTCTCTGTTACTTTTAAAGAAGAAATGGCTGTATGGTATACTTGATGATTTTGTTACTAAGCAACTTCCTAATAACGTGACTTGGGGGTTGAGCTTGTTATATGCTTTAGAACACAAGGGAGATCGGGCTCTGACTTCCACTCAAGGTGAGATTATTACTAAAGTTGATGTGAGCTTCAGTATTACTCTTTAACGTCTCATTTCAATATTCTCAGGTGAGCTGGCACATGCGTTGCGCTTCCTAGCGTCTGTTGTATCGCAAAGCTTTTTGGCCTTTGGCGATATTCTTGAATTGCATAGGAAGTTCCTTGAGCTGTCAGGTGGAATCAACCGGATTTTTGAGCTTGAAGAGCTTCTTGATGCTGCTCAGTCGGGTACATCTTCTCTCAGAATTATTTTGAGGATTCTTCAGTTTATGAACTTAGGATTGAGTTTTGATCACCAATTAGTATCTTGTACTATTTCTATCTTTCTGAATCCATCTATAAGTAACAATTACCTTATTGATAAGCAACTAGCATGAATAGCCAATTGGAAAAGTTTTCTGCTTTGATTGATTTCTATATATTTGAGTTTTTCAAAAGTCACACAGCTTGCTAACAAAGTTATTAGCTGTACAGGGGTTGATGGGTTCAATGATCATTCACAACATAATCTTTATTCTGAAGATGTGATTTCTTTTAATGAGCTGGATATTATTACCCCAGCGCAGAAAATGTTGGCCAGGCGGCTGACATATGATATAATACTAGGGAAGAGCCTGCTTGTTACTGGTGAGTGAATAGGTTTATTTTCCTCAACTATTGGTTTTTGATCTTTGTATGCAACTTTACTCGTAACATGTGTTTTAACTTTTCAGGTCCAAATGGAAGCGGAAAAAGTTCTGTTTTCAGAGTCCTTAAAGGTCTTTGGCCTGTTGTCAGCGGAAGTCTTGCAAAACCATCACACAATATTATTGAAGAGGCTGGATCAGGCTGTGGAATCTTCTACGTTCCGCAAAGGCCATATACATGTTTAGGAACCTTGAGGGATCAAATTATTTATCCTCTTTCTCGTGAGGAAGCAGAGATGAGGGCATTAAAGTTGCATGGAAAAGGTAAGTTACATAAATAAATTGTATTGTCCTCTTATTCATTTAAGTTTCCATTGTCATAGCTGTGGTGCTTTCATGATTGGTTGCCTTCCACAATTTCAAGTTCTTTTTATGGGGCTTATGTGACTTTTATATGTCATTTTAACTTTAGTCCCTAGAACCTGGAGTATAAGTGCTAAAAATTTGTGTAGTGGCTTCATTACTGGACATATTTCAAATCCCTTTCTCAAGCTGCAATGTATGTTTTGCAACCATTTAAGCATGGATAGCCTGTGCCTTCCATACATTAGGATGTCTTGTTGACTGGTTACTCATCTACTTAATAGTTTTATCCACATGGCTGCCAACATTGTGCTGTTGCCCTTTCCCAAAGTAGTTCGTTGGTCGTATTTGTTTCCACTGATTACAGTCATGCTGAATCTCAGGTGAAAAAATGGTCGACACTACTAATATTTTGGATGCATACTTGAAACGCATTCTGGACGATGTTCGATTAAGCTATCTCTTGGAAAGGGATGAACTTGGTTGGGATGCTGAGTTGAAATGGGAAGACACTCTTTCTCTTGGAGAACAGCAGAGATTAGGCATGGTAAGTGATCAATAGCACCTTACAGGCCTTTTATAATGATAAAATATCAGAATTCAACTGGTGGATTTTTCACTGTTTAACGAGATTCTTTCTCTTCTACAAGGCACGCCTATTCTTTCACCGGCCTAAATTTGGAATCCTAGATGAGTGCACCAAGTATGAAATGAAACCCTACTATTTTTTCTTGGACAGTTTACTTAACAGTTATCTCACAGTATCTTGGTTATGTATCGTATTGGCAGTGCAACAAGTGTTGATGTTGAGGAACAACTTTATAGGCTTGCGAAGGAAATGGGCATTACATTTGTTACCTCCTCACAAGTAAGTAGTGAATTTTAATAGTACCAAAATTCCCAAATGGTCGATATTCAAATCCACAGTTTGATGCTTTGCTTCCAACTACAATACTTTTCAATGTGTTATGTGCATCGAAAAACGAATTTGTCTTATACTTTCTTTTTTACAATCTCAGCGTCCTGCTCTAATACCATTCCACTCAATGGAATTACGGCTTATTGATGGCGAGGGTAACTGGGAGCTACGCACAATTAAGGAGTGAATCTACTCAGCATCTTCAGCTGACAGTTCGTTCTCATCGTATAAAGAGATGGTATGAGCTCTTGAACTCACATTCATTCGAAATTGTCTTGACCATTCAAGCAAACGGTAGTCTCAATCATATATGCAACCCAATACATAGGCAGCATTCAAATGACTCGCCTGCTCGTAGAATGGATGTTCTGCAAGGGTTAAAAAGGGGAAGCTGCCGAATACAAATTATATTATCTTAGAAAATTTTCAAATTAATTTATATTAACTATCCTAGAAGCAACGGAACTACCTGTAGAATAAGGAAGAAATCCTTTTAATGTATAGTTCCTCTACTACATTCATGGGGCTATTCAGTTTTATTTGCCCATTTCTGTTGTAACAATTTCTTGATTAATAATTTTGATGCCATCATTAATAAAAATTAGCAGCAGCCCATACAAATTTTTTTCCAATATTTCTGTAACGATTAATAATATTGTTTTTATCCTACTTGAGTCTTGGGAACTTTACATCTAGAAAAGTAGTTGAGATTTGTATCTCTTAGTCAAGTGGTCAGGCTGAACAGTTTAGTCCTAAGATTTTTGACAACCTAGCCTCCTGCTCTAGTACCATTCGACTTCATGTATCTACCTTAGGGTGAAGGCTCGGCTTGGTGTTCGAATTGAAAGTGAGTTCAACTCAAGCTGGGTTTGAGTTTGAGTTGAACCTAATGAGTTATTACAAAGTTGGACAGACAAAAGTGATAGAAGGATTCAAATCAAAGCCCCACTATTATTGTTTTGTGTAAATATATGTATACAAACAACATCTAGTGGGTATCCCATTCTGTATCTCCTTTTAGAGTCGGAAAGTCTAAGGCAAATCTGTCTGTTTTGAATATGAATTTATTTGATTCTAGGGAGATTTTGCTAGGGCTGTGGTTTACAACTATACACAATCTTTCAACTTTGCATTAAATTTAATTATATATCAACTTGTGAATGAACTTTAACCTGCAATACTTGACACTGATGTGTTATCATGATACTGACGGTATGATTTTGTGTTTCATTCAAAATCATTTAATCATGTGATGTTGGAGCATTTATATCCGAATTATTAATAATTTTACAATGCAAGAACAAGTTGAAAGAAGAACAAATTCGATGAAAAAAGAGATTATTTTACAAATTTTTAAAGGCCAAAGGACTTATTCCCTCCCAACGCTTTGCTTAGAAAAATTTTCATTCTTCAACTTCTGAAAATTCAAACATTTACCCTTTAATAATTTTTCATTCAATTTTATTAATATTTTTGATAAAATGATTAAAGTACTTTCATTGAAAAAATAAAAATTTATAATAAAAATTATAAAATAATTTTTAAATATAAAAATATTAAAAAATATTTAAATTTTAAATAAACTAAAGGCCATCTGATTTTAAGAACAGTTAGATCTATCTACTTTCACTAGTAACTATGGTCAGAGACGGTTAATAGAGTCAAAATCAACAATTTTTCACAATTTTTATTAGTGAAAGAGGTTAGTTATGGTCGTCTCCGTCAAACAAAGTGATTAGATCTGATTGTCTCTGAAATTAAGTGGTTATTTTGAGTCACTTGGTTTCATTATCGGTCACGGTGGTTGCTTTTAAAT
Organism: Anacardium occidentale; assembly: GCA_026122585.1. Lineage (NCBI taxonomy): Eukaryota > Viridiplantae > Streptophyta > Magnoliopsida > Sapindales > Anacardiaceae > Anacardium > Anacardium occidentale. The sequence goes on from JAJEJH010000215.1 coordinate 196,488, forward strand.
TTTTTTTAATTTCTTTATATTTTAAAAAGTATATTTTTTAAATATTTTAAATATTTAAAATTTTTTTATATTTTATTATTTTTATAAATTCATTTTATTTTTTTATTAAAATAACCAAAATATCTTATTGACTATCAAAATTTAACTGTTGACCATTAAATTTAATCATTGATTTTGATCAATAAATGAGTATTTAGATTTTTAAAAATTAAGGGGTGAGAATTTGTCTTTAAGTGAAACCTTGGGAGGGAATATGTCTTTTGGCCATTAATAAATTATATATTTTAAGAATAACAATAATAATATCTTAACATAGATTATTTCAGTTTAAGTAATATTATGTGTATTAACAAATATATGATAAAATGATTGAATTATTTATTTTATCTTTTATTCAAAATCATTCAATCAAATTATAACATATCAATTTCATACACAGATTATTTTATCACATCCGTAGGATTAACTCAAATCCTAAAAAGTACTTGAACCCGATAACATAGTGTGAATCCCAACTTGCAAAAGTGTCTTTTTATGATAGATATGGTATCCACATCTTTTTGCTTCACAAAAAGCTTTATGTTACTTCAATATATTCTTCTTCACAATCTCCTATGATTCCCTTCATATATCTCTCTACATTATATCATACTTTATGAATTCATATCAAGCTTTCTCACAAAAGCTAACACCACCTTCACTTTCTATTTATATATAACCCCATAATCTCAAACGCTTCTTCACAAGCAAACTCCTTATCAATTCAAATTTTAGAGTCTTGGTCTAAATTCTGATACCTAGAAGGTATATATTCTAGATCATAATAATGGTTGCTCATCCTCCTCAATATCTTTCTTCACTTTCTTGTGAACTAAGAATCATAAGAGCCAAAAACATTGAGCTCAGTAAGTCCACCAGAAATGGTGGCCTCTTTGTCAGATACTATCTCTCTGCAGGCAACAACAAGAGAATACAACTAAACACTCAAGAGATCTCACCAAGCTCTGGTCATCTAATTTGGAATGAGTCCTTCTCATTGGAGTGTGCAGGAAGTGACGAATCCATCTCCAATTTGAAGCAACAGACTGTAGTTTTTGAGCTGAGATGGAGAAGGACAACCCCTTCATTTCTTGGGAAAAAATGCAAGTCACAACTCATGGGAAGGGCTGAAATTCCATGGAAACAAGTCCTTGAAAAGCCAAAAATGGAAATAGAAAATTGGGCTGTGATGGCTTCAAAGCAAAGTGATAATAGTACTAGGGTTTATAATGAAGATGTTAAGCCTCCATGTCTGCAAGTAGCCATGAAAGTTGAAGTTCCAAAGCTGGTGGAGATGGACATGAAGAGACATGAGATGTTGAAGAAGAGGGATGATCATCATGAAGAATGTGGATGTGGAAATGGTGGGGCATTTGATTGTGTAGATTATGAATTATTTGCCCTAGTGGGAGCTTTCCAAGCACTATAATTGATTAGCTTAATTAGCCAATTAAACACTAAAATTGATTATGGTTGATGTTGATTCATTATGAACATTGTTTAGTTTGTTTTTATGATAGTATTACATAGAAGGTCACTAAGATGAAATTTTCTTACCCAGCATCTCATCATGGTTTTATTTTTTAGGTTTTGAGTTAAATATAAATTCGATTTGTTTGATATAAGTCGAGTTTAAATTTAATTTGTCAAATATATCAAAGATTTAAAATAATGTTATTTTAATATATATTGATTAAAATGATATTATTTTAGTCAATTTGAATGATTTTAACAACTAGCGAAGCTTGTGTCTGAGTTCGGTATGCGAGGTTATGAATTTTAAACTCAAATTTGTTTCAAATTTATGAAAAATAAATTCTTTTTAAATTTATTTAAATTAAGTTTAAACTCGATTTTGAGTTCACCTAACTCATGTTAATCAATACAAAGATGGAGAGTATCAATACAATTTTGTACTTGCGAGAATACTTCTTTTTCAAAGAAGTTCGGTGGATTTTTTTAAATTCAAAAAAATTAATAATTATAATAAAATTAGGAACAGGAGGAAGATCGAACAGCAGAAACTGAACCATGGACAGAACAACTCCAGTGAGGAAGCCCCACGTGTCGACATCCGATCTACTGACGTGGTCCGAAGTTCCTCCGTCGGAATCCACCGCACCCGTCTCCGCTGCCCGTTCTCACCAAGTAGAATCTCATCATTTCTCTTTTTGTTAATTTTTTAAAATTTAAAAATATGTTGTATGTTTAGTCATTTTGAAATGGTGGGTGTGCATTGAATCTCAGCCGTCCGATGGTATCAGCAAAGTGTTGTTCGGAGGCCAAATCACCGATGAAGAAGCTCAGTCACTGAACAAGAAGTAAGTAAAGTACAGCGAAGATCTGCTGTAGAACGGCACCGATTTTCAGCTCAGTTTTGGTGTAAAGTTTGGTTTTTGAGCTGAGTTTAGTTGTGGATGTGAAAGCCGAAGAACTGTTTCATTTGAACCGCTTTTGATTGATTCTAATGCATTGAACAAGTAAAAAATAAAAAATAAATAATTTCATGAGTTTTAAAATGTATTTGCAATTTTCATTAAAAAAATGATCTTGTTCTAATAACAATTTGGCGCTCCTTTATTTATATATTGTTGGGCATTATGGGTAATTCTAATTTTGATGATTGTATAAATTCTTGTGCTAATGTTATAATTGTACAATTTGAGCTTGTAATTTGATGGAGGAAGCTTATTGTTTTATTTTTATCATTCTTTCTTTTGTTGAGTTTCTTTTTTTTATTTCTTGTGAGCCGTTAATTTAGTTTTTGCAGTGTTGCATGTTGGCCTATGATTCTTCATATTCTGTTGCTTTTGCCGGGATTTTGATTAAGTTTCTCTAAATGTATGCCATTGCACTGGTAAATTTGCAGCCAAAATGTGCTGATTGTCATCCTGCTGTTGCGGGTAACTTGGAAATGTAGAATTTAAACATCTAACTTGATTTTTTTTTCTTATCCCTTGTTTATGGTTAGCAGTAAATGTAGTGTTTGTAATGCTGCATGTTGGTATGTGGCACTTTAAAAATCTGTTGTCGCACCTGCGGATTTTGATAAAATTTTTGAAATTTATGACCTTATACTGGCAAAATTGGAGGTAAATTTGTAATTTGCAATCTTGTTTTTCATCATGCCTTGTTAAACTTTTTTATTGTCTCATTCATGGTGAATTGAAAATGTGAATAATGCTTTTGGTGGTGATGCTGTTGAGAGTTTCAAATATGTTCATGACATTGCATAAGGTTGCATCATTTAGTATGCATGTTGAAGGGCATGTTGAGTGTCTTGCTTTCAAGATATTAATGGCTATTATCTTTATCAACTGTGATCTGAAGTTTTTATCTTTGGTGTTCTCAGGAAGCCTTGTTCAGGGTATAAATTGAAGGAAATAAATGGCAGTGGCATATTTGCGGCCTATGGCCAATCAGATTCTGATTCCGCTAATCAAAATAAAACAGGAGTGCGCATTTATCAGGTATGTATTTGATCTCTCTATATGCTTAGACATGAGAAATGTTCATGAGGCTAATTTATTTTATTTGCTTTTGATGGCTGAATTTCAGCAAGCATTGAATGGAATCAGCCAGATATCATTCAGTGTTGAAGAGACTGTTAACCCTAAGAAACCTACCTCTATACCTGAGGTAGCAAAACAGCGTGAGTTAAGTGGGACATTGCAATCTGAGGCAGACTTGAAGAATAAAAAACAGATATCAGATGCAAAGTTCAAAGAGATTAGTGGTCATGATATATTCAGCCCTGCTCCTGAGATTCAGCCCAGATCATTGGCTGCTGCACGCTCCTTGGAATCCAAAGAAAGTAAAGACATGGGGGAACCTGCACCTAGGAATGTGCGCACTTCTGTGAAAGTTTCTAACGTGAGTATACTTTTCCAGTGCCCAAGGATCTTTCCCATGTCTGTATCCGGTTAATTTAAATCTCTCTTATCATGTTGGTGATTCTAATTTGCATGGGTAGTTTATAATAGACTTACTAGCAATGATTTTATTTTATATACCACTTTATAGGTAGTATTGTGATTGTTGGAATCTATCATGATTGAATTTTTAAGGCTTACATAAAAAAGGCTATAAAATCAAGATGTAGCCCAGTTCCTGAGGCATGTGGAAGAGTGTAGGAGGATCCAACAATCATGAATGTTTTTAGATTCATCTGGTTAGCTTTTCAACTTCCACATATGTGGTAATAAGTGTACAATTTCTTTCTTTTTTATAGCCTGCTGGAGGTCAGAGTAATATCCTTTTCAGTGAAGAACCTGTAGTCAAGACCACCAAGAAAATACACGACCAGAAGTTCCAAGAGTTGACAGGCAATGATATCTTTAAGGGAGATGTACAGCCAGGATCCGCTGAAAAGCCTCTAAGCACAGCTAAGCTGAGAGAGATGAGCGGCAGTAACATTTTCGCCGATGGAAAGGCAGAGTCCAGAGACTACTTTGGTGGTGTCCGCAAGCCCCCGGGTGGCGAAAGCAGCATTTCCTTGGTTTGATTTGCAACCAACTTTGTTGTTGTATCACTATCAGTAATTGTCGTTTCTATGTATCCCGGTGTAGTCACTATGTTTTGACCCTTGAATGGCCTGCAGTGCTTGATGATCATCGTGGACATAAGAAATCTATCTGAGTAGGTGTATTGTGGCATGTGCAATACCCGGTGAATGGCCTGTAGTGCTTAATGATGATCATCAGCATAGGGCATCCATCCGAGTATGTGTACCTGGCTTATGCAATTTTTTTAGTTCTTTTCTTTTAGATCAAAACCAGTGGGAAGTTTTCTAATTTAGTTATTTAAAATTTGCTGTCTTTCTGGATACTTTTATTATGTTTGTTCATTTTACTCCCATTTTCTTGAATTATAAAAGACCCCCACCACTATCATCTGCATAATGACTTCCGTATTGGAACACTGAATGAAAATTATTTTTATATATATATATATATATATATATGAAAATGAGATGAAGAACATGAGTCACATGGTAATCTGTGTCTATATATACGACCATATTAAGACTAGATTTGATAGTCTATGTTATATGACTATATTTAGGAATTTTCATAATTATAATGCTAATTTGGAACTTTCATATCTATGGCAATGAATGACCTCTAAGAAACGACTTATTATTCCCTTATTTTTTTATAAAGCACCCACTTGTTCCAACCTTCAACTCTCAAAAAACTGGCAAACCAGAGTTATACAAGCACAATCAGCTAAGCATACAAGTAAAAGATAGAGCATAAAGCATAGATAGTAGCAGTGAGTAAAAGCTACTGCTTAAGCATCTCCATGCCCAATCAAGGCAAGAAGAATTTTCTCATAGTCCCCAGAAGTGTCACCGGCGATTGCTTTCTCCAGAGTGACACTGTTTCTCTTATGGTATTCCTCCTTAATACGTTGCATGTCCACCTCAGCACGTGTCGTTACTACTCTTGTTAGAGCCCATTCATCTGTTCCCAACTTGTCGATGGCACGGCGCAAAATCTTCTCAAAGTACTTCTCTGGGCAAGTCAAGCACTTCACTGTGGCTCTCAGTAGTTGAAGAAAGTCATCGTTGGGATCAGCCTTCAAATTCTGAAAATAAGAACACATTTTAGAATGAAAGGGACGTGAATATGATATATAATAACTACAGAACATTTCGATACCTTGTTGATGGCATTTCCAAATGCATTGTTGTAGTGATTGAGAGTTGCATTCAGCTGTGCCTTGCTCCTTGTAGAAAGAATCCGAATAACCTCTTCGTCACTATACTTCTTGTCTGAGATCTTCTCATGAAGAATCTTAGCCTCTGATTTTGCCAACATCATGTTCACCTCATCTCCCTCATAACGGAATGTGCTCACAAGAGGAACCAAAAGCTGCACTGAATCTAGAGTTAGTACAATCATATTACAGAGGAAGACTTGCAATGCCAAGAAGTGAATGAAGTTTTTTTGTCAAGTTGAAGCAAGAACAAATAAACTAAGCAGGCTACAGTCTAAACCTTGCGGTAATCTCCAGTTGTGTGATGTGCAACATCTTCCTCGAGGGACTTCTTGTAGCGAGCCTGGTAGGCCTGCTTCACAGCAAATAGTTCAAGTGAAGATCTAGTGCCTGCGATTTCCATGAGAACCCAATTGCTTGAAGTTAACCTCTTAGTCGCCTCATTAGCCAAATATGCATCTCGCTCTGCAGGGGTCAATGTCCATAGCAACACCGCCCGCTGTTGTTTGATGCAAACAAAGCCACAAACACACAATCAAACATCTTCTATACCAAAACAAGGCCGATACATGAAAAAACCAGGTGAAATAAGAAGACTTAAGAAACATCACAAATCTGACCTCAAAATCACTTGAAAGTTCTTTTTCCAGTGCCTTAAGAAGATCTTCCCCATAAGTTGAAGCATAGACTTCTCTGATTAACTTGCGCTGTGCAGCATTTCTGTGAGCCAAGATACAGATGATCAAAGCCTCGTTTGTGCCCCATCCTGCAAACATGCTCCTAATTAGTGATCCTCAAGACATGAAAGCAACATTATACATCAAACTAATGCAGCATTAATATAACACTAGAATACAAGCCCAAAAGAGCAAGACGAGATGATGCTAAAGCATAGATCCAAATATCATCAAAGAGAACAATACAATCAACAGAGTAAATATAGCCTTTGAAATCGTCAAACCCTAGATTTTTCATCTCAAAGTGATAAACAATTGATTTTGACATTTCTACAGGCTTAAAAATCCAAAATTAACAGAAACATTCACCATTTGCAACTCAAATCAACAGTCAAAAACACACATACACACACACACACACACACACAAAAACCCTTTACAAACAAGATTACACATAGATCCAACAATATAATATGAACAGTGGATGATCTAAAAACTTTTTCAAAGTCAAACAAAGAACTGATCAGGATCCTTCATTACTGACTTAAGCGATCATCAAGAAAAAACCAACACAAACCTAATAAACGTTACAAAAAGACAGTGACTGTACATTGTACCAACAACAAATAGACGAACAAAGATGAAACAGAAGGATCAAACCCCATAAAAAATGAAACCAGAAAGAAAAGTGAGTAAAAGGGTGATAAAAAAAAAAACCTTTAAAAGCTTTCTGGAGTTGCTCAGCATCCTCGGCTGCAGACGGAGTCTGGGACGGAACTTTGAGGGTGGCCATCGTGGTTGCTGCGTGTCTGTGGAGAAAAGAAAACGATTGAGATGATGAAGAGTACGAAGTTATTAAGTAATTCTTACAGGGAAAGTATAAAAGAAATGTGTTTTTCCTACCAAATAATTCAAGCCCGCATAAATACAGAGATATATTATAAAATATTTTTAAATAAAAAAAAATTAGATCATCGAATATAATTGTAGATTAAAAATAAAATAAATAAATAATATTTTTTCTATCCAAATTACTATAATCATGACGCGGATGTAATTTTTTAATGGATGGGATAGTGCCACGTGCTAATTGAAAGGAGAGAGAAAAGGTGAATCAGCAAACAGTGTTGCGTGTCATCATCACCCTTTTCGTCCTCGTCAAATTTTTATTTATTGCTTTCACTGTATGGTGGGCCTCATAATTGTCATTCTTTTTCTCAGATATTATCCTTTTTTTCAAATGTGGGGGAGTGAGCTCTTTGATCATATGGTCCCGTCGATGATAAAAAATTTTTGCCCTTTTTTTCAGAATTTTTTATTTTAAATTTTTGAGAAAAAATTTTCTCTCACTTTAATTTTTCATTTTTTTATTAAAATAATAATATTTAAAGATTTAAATATATATATATACACGAGAAAGAAAATTTGAAAAGAAGACGAATAAAAAATATATTTGTTTTTATTTTCATTTTTACCAAAAAAATTTCTCATCTTATTTTTAAAATAATGAGATGAAGACTGGATTTTGTAAATGGAATTTTTTTATGTCAAGTCCCATATTTATAGCCCAATCTTTTATGGACAGGTTCATTTACTTCCATGAAACCAAAATCACATAAATGTAACACTTATATAATAAAGGCCAAAGGACTTTTTCCCACCCATAGTTTGAGGTGGGGATAAAGTCTCACTTTTCAAGTTTCAAAAGTCCAGTCTTCCATTTTTTAGAATATTTTTTATAATTTTTATACTCAAATTACTAAAATATCTTTTTAAAAAATAAATATTTATAATAAAATTATAAAAAA
>JAJEJH010000215.1:208085-340199 GCA_026122585.1 Anacardium occidentale
TTGATACTTATTTTTCAATATTTCTTCAATTTGCTCGTAACAAATTTTGTTATAGTTATATTTCTCTATACATTTAAGTCAATTCATATTATTTCAGATAAGTATCATGTCAATTCTAACATAATCTAATTTAGATCTGAATCGTATCGAGTTGGCTAAATTTCGTATAAAAAAATCCATTATACTTAATTTTTGTAATTTCAGAAAATGAAAATGACGTTCATGCTCACCTGCACTTCTTAATATTTGTTTGTTAAAATGCATGTCAAGATCAGGTCATTATATTACAAATATGAACAAAAGAAATTAGCACTGGAAGTTGTGGAAATTTTGCTACATCCACATTGCCAATGAAAAGGAAAGAAAACAAGCTCAACGTTAAGTAAACTGTTATCATTAAATGTAAACATGTGTACATGTTGACTTTGAAGCAAGTGGAAAATGAGATTGATAACCGAAAACTTAAGTAAAGAAAACTAGATATTTCTCAAATTCCTCGAACTTTTTATTAGCACCACAAAATCTACAACACTCACCAATTTATAAAAGATGCTGTCCTCTGTGGCAATTCATGTCAATTTTAAAATTATCTGATCAATTTAGTACTGAAACAGAATTAAAACTACCAGAAACAAGATTTAAGAAATTGAATAATACCTCGAGAGCCATCACTTAGACTCAGGTGATGGATAGTCTCCATCACGCGCGTCGTAAATCACTTTTCCCCGGTTGAACATCCAAGTTAGTTGATGAAGGGGAGGGAAAAATTCGTCTTGTGGACATCAAACATGTCTATGTACCCCCGTGATGCTTCTTCACCCTTTTCTGGCAACGATACAAATGGTGGGAAATTTACATTATCATGTTTGTTGTTATTATCTGGATAATACCTTCATATTGATACGTAAAATAAATTAATTAAGAAAATAATAACTAATGTTGTAAACTCTCTTAAAAAATCTTCATAAAAAATAGTCATAACGTTATCCCAACCTTGAATGTCTCTAGTGTGCCACCTTAACATTCATCTTATAATTGAAAGTGAAGTCAAATCCGCTTAGTTTCCAACAATAAATAATAGTTCATATGCATGCGTAAGAAATACCACTATTACAATAAAAATGTCAGCTTATAAGCTCATTGTGTACTTATTAATATGTGACAATACTGGTGTTCTAGTTTACTGATTTCATTATAAAGCTTGCACTCATTCTAGCAACAGAATATCATATATTAAAATTTTATTCACTTTGAAACAAATTTTCTTGCGAGAAGTTGTTTAAACTTTATGATGTGATGCATATGCAATTTTAGGACATGATTAAATTTAATGATAACTTCCAGAAGTTGATTCTTGGAGTATTAGTCCGAAAACTTTTACACAAGATTTCAGGATAATTTGTTTTAAAATTCAAGATAAGAAACAGTTCAGAATCAGAACGATTTAAAAACTAGGAAAGGACGTTGCATGGAGATAATTGATGCATTTTTGTTGCAAAACTACGGGCTGTTGCTGTGGTTGTTAGTTCATTAATTTTGTACTAATGCATTGACAAATTAGAATTGCCACCTATTTATATATATATATATATATATATATATATTTGTAACCCAAATGTGAAAAGCAAGCTAGGCGAAGGAATTTCATTTCTGATTTGAGCACGCTGTAATATAGGTGTGACAATTTATAGTATAAATGTATTCATAAGCATGCTGAAAAGGTAAATTCAGTTCAGGTATCCTAACCAGAAACCTCCATTGCTTATTCATTACCACCTTCTTGGTGGGTCTAGGCTGGTAATTAAGCATTGCTGGTAAATATAACTTACACGTTCACATTTTCTCGCTTTTTACGCAAGCAGCAGTTTAATTAATATCTAACAGTTCATATTATAGGATCATAGAATCATGTTTGTGTCATGTCAATTCAAATTTTTGGTCAAAGACTCTTGATCCTAATTTGATTCAAATTAGAATTACACTAAAATTTCTTTATCCTCCAATCAAAATTATTTTTAAATTGACTTAACACAATCCGAATTGACCTAATAAGATTCATTGGTTCTACTCTCTTGAGTCGTTTCAATTTCTTTTCCAAATTATCCAATCTACTATTAATAGAACGAACAATATAATATTTTGTATTGTTCATTAAAGGCGCTAAAAATTAAATACTAAAATCCTTTAAAATATGTCAATAATTTTAATATCTAAATCTCATTCTCACTGCCCAAAAATAAAATAAAATTTTTAAATAATAATTAAGAATAATAAGAGTAAATATAACTATATGGAGACGCAAATATATGTAGTATGCAAGGATTTTAGTTATTATTGATACTTGTGTTTCTATATTTCTTCAATTTACTCATAACAAAATTTGCTACAGTTATATTTCCCTAAACATTTAAGTCAATTCAGATTATTTCAGATAAGCATCATGTCAACTCTAACATAATCTTATTTAGATTTGAATCATATAGAATTGATTAGAACTAAATTTCGTATAAAAAAACCCATCATACTTAATTTTTTAAGTTCAGAAAATGAAAACGACATTCATGCTTACTTGCACTTCTTAATATTTGGGATCAAATGCACTCATGGTCACTTAACTATGCACCAATTGCATTTGTAGTCACTATTCTTTAAAATATTGAAAGAAAATCTTTGAACTTTGAATTTCATTTGTCATCAAATGACTCTCATGTTTTGCCATTTAAATATTTAACAGAAGCAGATGTGGATATTGACATGAATATTGAGCTGGGCATTTTGCTGACGTGGCATCTAGTCGACTCCCGCATCAACAAAACAACCACGTTAACATTCATGTTAATATCCACGTCAACTTCTGTTGTGTATATAATGACGTGGTTGCTGAAGTGGGTATTGACTGAATTTCATATCCGCAAAATGTGTAAGTCAGCATTTATGTCAGCTTCTATTAATTATTTAACGGTAAAACAGAAGAGTGACTTGACGGCAAATGAAATCTAAAATTGACTGATTTTTTTTTAACGTTTTAAAAAATAGTGATCGCGAATGCAATATGTGCATAGTTCAGGGACCAGAAGTAATTTGATCATAATATTTGTTAGTTAAAATGCATGTCAAGATCAAGTCATTATATTACAATTTGAACAAAAGAAATTACCACTTGAGGTTGCCGAAATTTTGCGGCATCCACACGTTGATTGTTACTCAAGATGACCTGTCAATGAGAAGGAAAAAAACAAGCTCGGCGTTGAGTAGTTATCATTAAATGTAAACATGCGAAAAAGTTACATTTGGCCTTTTGTACAAGATTCGCGTACGTGTTTTCTTCTAAGCAAGTGGAAAATAAGATTGATAACCAAAAACTTAAGAGAAAGGTAAATAAAAAAAAGAGATTTCTCAAATCCCTCGAACTTTTTATCAACTCTACAAAATCTACAATAAAAAGATGAACTTTTTATTGTTCGTATCTGTTCAATTTAGTACTGAAACAGAATTAAAACTAGCAAGAACAAGATTCAACAACACAAGAAAATGAATAATACCTCGAGAGCTATCACTTAGACTCAGGTGATGGATAGTCTCCATCATGCGCGTCGTAAATCACTTTTCCCCGGTGGAACATCCAAATTAGTTGATGAAGGGAAGGGAAAAATTCGTCTTGTGGACATCAAACATGTCTATGTACCCCCGTGATGTTTCTTCACCCTTTTCCGACAAAGATATGAAAGATGGGAAATTTTACATTATCATGTTTGTTGTTATTATCTGGATAATACTTTCATATTGATATGTAAAATAAATTAATTAAGAAAATAATAACTAATAATGTGAACTCTCTTAAAGAATTTTCATAAAAAGTAGTCATGATATTATCCCAACCTCGAATGTCTCTAGTGTGCCACCTCAATGTTCATCTTATAATTGAAACTGAAGTCAAATCCGCTTAATTGTCCAATGTGTCAAGGGTCTCGTATATCCAAAACGGTAATAACAAATTTAAGTGTTACTAAATCACTTACAAAATTCATACAACATAAATAAAATGTAAAAAAAAAATTGTATTAAAATTTTAAATTGTCTTGATGTGAACTTAGCATGCATATGTCAACGAAACTTGAAATATAAAAGTGACTCAAAATGTTTTGAAATAAATTAATTAATAAATGATATAGCAACGTAAAATAAGGTGATAAATCACATGAGATATGAATTTCCAAATAGAATGTTATTTCTTAAATTTTTTTATGGATTTGTCAGTAGGGATAGAACAAAATGAAAGCGAAACAACTTTAGAAATCGCAGATATAAATATATCAAATGCTGCAAATGCATTAGAAAGTATGTTTTCTCTTATTAATTTTCTTTAGGTTAAATAGTATAATATAATGATTTTTTTTTTTTTCAGTAAAACCTATGCTCCTTTAAAGTTAAAGCGCATGTTAAATTTTTTATAAAAAAAATAAATTTGTTCTGACATACAAAATATTAAAATTATATTCACACAATTTTTATATTTATCTATAAACTTAGATAATATGTTATTATATAATTGATTCTTTTTAGTAAATAATTAATTGATTTTAAATTAAAAATAAATTAATATTTAATTATATAATAATATATTATTTAAATATATAAAATATGTGCAATAATACTGTACAAATAATGTTTTTCAATAAAAAGTTATTTAAAAGAAAAAAAACACTTATTTAAAGCAACCTCAGAGTCACTAGCTTCATAAACGTGTAGAAGCAGCTAAATGACGTTGAAAAGTGTGACGGCTGGTTGCATGAAACACGTGACTTTAATTTCAACTTTTGATTAATTTCTAATTTATTACGTCATCTTTATTACATCATTATCTTTTTATTAAAATATTTTTCAGAAAATCTTACTAAAACATATTTAAAGCATTATTTTATAGAGAGTAGTTGATATAGTATCATTAGCTAAATGGATTTTAACCCTTTAGCTAATGAGAGTCTAAACAGTCTTTTGATGGAATCATGTAACTACTTAAATTTAAACTTAAATTAAGTACTATAATTTTAGTTTAATTATAACATGTACACATGTTCTCGCTTTTTACACAAGCAAAAGTTTGTTCATATTATAGGATCATGTTTGTGTCATTTCAATTCAAATTTTTGATTAAAGACTCCTAGTCTTAATTTGATCCAAATTAAAACTATAGTAAAATTTCTTTATCCTCCAATCGGAATTATTTTTAAATTAATTTAACACAATCGAAATTAACCTAAAAAGGTTCATTGATTTTACTGTCTTCAGTTGTTTCAATTTCTTTTCCAAATTATTCAATCTACTGGTAATAAAACAAACAATATAATATTTTGTATTGTTTATTGAAGGCACTAAAAATTACATAATAAAATCTTTTAAAATATATCAATAATTTTAGTAACTAAATCTCATTCTTACTATACAAAAATAAAATAAAAATTTTAAATAATAATTAAGAATAATAAGAGTAAATATAAATATATAAATATATAAATATATGTACAATACAAAGATTTTAGTTATTATTGATACTTATTTTTCAATATTTCTTCAATTTGCTCGTAACAAATTTTGTTATAGTTATATTTTTCTATATATTTAAGTCAATTCATATTATTTCAGATAAGTATCATGTCAATTCTAACATAATCTAATTTAGATCTGAATCGTATTGAGTTGGCTAAATTTCGTATAAAAAAATCCATTATACTTAATTTTTGTAATTTCAGAAAATGAAAATGACGTTCATGCTCACCTGCACTTCTTATTATTTGTTTTGTTAAAATGCATGTCAAGATCAGGTCATTATATTACAAATATGAGAAATTAGCACTGGAGGTTGTGGAAATTTTGCTACATCCACATTGCCCATGAAAAGGAAAGAAAACAAGCTCAACGTTAAGTAAACTGTTATCATTAAATGTAAACATGTGTACATATGTTGACTTTGAAGCAAGTGGAAAATGAGATTGATAACCGAAAACTTAAGAAAAGAAAACTAGATATTTCTCAAATTCCTCGAACTTTTTATTAACACCACAAAATCCACAACACTCACCAATTTATAAAAGATGCTGTCCTCTGTGGCAATTCATGTCAATTTTAGAATTATCTGATCAATTTAGTACTGAAACAGAATTAAAACTACCAAAAACAAGATTTAAGAAATTGAATAATACCTCGAGAGCTATCACTTAGACTCAGGTGATGGATAGTCTCCATCATGCGCGTCGTAAATCACTTTTCCCCGGTGGAACATCCAAATTAGTTGATGAAGGGGAGGGAAAAATTCGTCTTGTGGAAATCAAACATGTCTATGTACCCCCGTGATGTTTCTTCACCCTTTTCCGACAAAGATACGAAAAATGGGAAATTTACATTATCATGTTTGTTGTTATTATCTGGATAATACTTTCATATTAATATGTAAAATAAATTAATTAAGAAAATAATAACTACTGTTGTGAACTCTCTTAAAGAATCTTCATAAAAAGTAGTCATAACATTATCTCAACCTCGAATGTCTCTAGTGTGCCACCTTAACGTTCATCTAACAATTGAAAGTGGAGTTAAATCCGCTTAATTGTCCAATGTGTCAAGGGTCTCGTATATCCAAAACACTTATAACAAATTTATGTGTTACTAAATCACTTACAAAATTCATACAACATAAATGACATGTAAAAAAAAAATTTATGTACTAAAATTTTAATATTGTCTTGAAGTGAACTTAGCGTGCATATGTTAACGAAATTTGATGTATAAAAGTGACTCAAAATATTTTGAAATAAATTACTTGATAAATGATATAGCAACGAAAAATAAGATGACAAATGATATGAGATAATAAATTTCCAAATGTAATGTTATTCCTTAAATTATTTGTCAGTAGGGATAGAACAAAATGAAAGCGAAGCAACTTTAGAAATTGCAGATATAAATATATCAGATACTGCAAATGCATTAGAAAGTATGTTTTCTCTTACTAATTTTCTTTAGGTTAAATAGTATAATATAATGATTTTTTGTTCATTCAGTAAAACTTATGCTTCTTCAAAGTTAAAGCGCGCATGTTAAATTATTTGTAAAAAAATAAATTTGTTTAGAAATACAAAATATTAAAACTATATTCACACAATTTTCATATTTATTTATAAACTTAGATAATATCTTATGATGTAATTTGATTGTTTTTAGTAAATAATTAATTGATTTTAAATTAAAAATAAATTAATATTTAATTATATAATAATATATTATTTAAATGTATAAAATATGTGCAATAATACTGTACAAATAATGTTTTTCAATAAAAAGTATTATTTAAAAGAAAAAAAACACTTATTTAAAGCAACCTCAGAGTCACTAGCTTCGTAAATGTATGGAAGCAGCTAAATGACGTTGAGAAGTGTGACGGCTGGCTGCATGAAACACGTGACTTTAATTTCAACTTTTGATTAATTTCTAATTTATTATGTCGTCTTTATTACATCATTATCTTTTTAGTAAATTCTTTTCTAATAAAGATAAGTTGACAATTTCTCCATTCTCATGCTATAAATACAGGACTGCATGAGAAAGAAAATTATCATCAAGAGTTAGAAGAAATTAAGAGTATAGAGTACAACAGCTCACAAGATGGTGAAGGAGGTAAACGCCAGGATCCAGTTTACAAACTGTATTTCTATTATCTTATTTCCATGGTTAGAAATATTTAGGAGAGTCTTACCAGGTCTATATTGTTTTAGTAACCATCAAGTGTGGTGGCTGGGGGTGGTTATTGTTGAATGATAAAATATTATTATTTAAATATTATTTGTTTTAGAAACATAATTTATTAATTTTTTATAATTTTGGTTCATAATCTATTTGTTTTTAGATGAATTTAAAACATGTTTGGATAGTTTAAGAGTTTTTAAATTATTTATTTAATTTTATTTTATCGTTTAGGATGAAGTAGAATATCGAAACATGCTCAATATTTTTCTTGTGATTTAGTAATATGAAATTTGTGTAAAGGCAATGCAATACTTTACATGTTATTGTTGCAGCAATACAGTATAGCCGCACAGACTCTCCTGTACGAAAGGGGAGCTTGGAGATTCGACACACCCGATGGTCAAGTAGAGGCTGAACTAAGAGCTGCAACAAACTTTAAAGTAACTGGGAACTTCGAAGCAGGTGTACTATCCGCCAAAAAGTCTTATAAAGTTTCGGTTCGTCTAAAGATCAAGAGTAATGCATCGGGATTCGAATATCCTATGACTCTGAGATCTGAACTCCCGGATGAAAATGGAACAGTCAAATCAAGAAG
This sequence comes from Anacardium occidentale, assembly GCA_026122585.1. Classification (NCBI taxonomy): domain Eukaryota; kingdom Viridiplantae; phylum Streptophyta; class Magnoliopsida; order Sapindales; family Anacardiaceae; genus Anacardium; species Anacardium occidentale. The sequence goes on from JAJEJH010000215.1 coordinate 216,421, forward strand.
TATATATCGGAGTGATTTAGAAGCGGATGCATGGAAATCGCTGCCAATTGACAGCGTCCTGAGATTTGAACAAGGTATGGCTGGACCTATTAAAATCTCTCTTTTTGCAACAGATGCTCTGGAGAAGAAAGGACTTATTATCGGGGAACTCGAAATCAAGGAGACAGAACCATGAGGATGATAGAAGAGGGGACATTCGCATGAAGATAATAAATAAATAAATAAATAAATAAATTCTCATGCGCCATATATATATATAAATAAATAAATGTTGGGACTTTTGTAAAATAATTTATGAAATAGTTAAGAGTCTCTTTATATATATATATATATATATATATATATATATATATATATATAAATAAATGTTGGGACTTTTGTAAAATAATTTATGGAATAATTAACAGTCTCTTTTTATATATGCTATAATTTGTCTTTCTCTTCCTAGCTTGTCAAAATGATAGACCCTAAATTTACAATTGCATTTGAGCGCGTGTATATATATACATGTCATCCTCTCAAGTGAGAGTAGATTCAATCTGAATTGATTTGAAGATCAACTTCTTTATTTATTTAATTATATTATTTATTTCATTAACGATAGCATTTACTTCTTTGAACTCAAATGATGTTAAATATTAACTCAAATGAACTCAAACTAAACAATATGAATTTGATTTAAACTTGAGTTAACCCAAGGTTTGACTTCACTTAGATCAAATTCAATGCCACCATGAAACAACTTATCAATCCCACATATTTTTGTGGTCTAAATACCCACATTATTAACCCACACATATTCCTCAAGACAAAGTTTGAAGAAAATCAATAATTTAGTTTGCTTGTGTCACAAATAATACTAGTAAACAATGTGATCAATAATAATTTGCAATAATAATGCAAGAGTGTATTACAATAATGGTACTAACACAACTTTTTGTTTTAGTTATTGATAGTTTCGATCTGAGTTGGTTTGATTCGAATAAGTTAATCTCAAGTTAGAGTTTCATCGCAATAGTTTGGATTGAGTAAGAGTTTGGATTGAAATTAACTTGTTTGCCATCTAGTGATGCTGTTTATTTTGTTGATGATATTATTTACCTATCTAATTATACTATTCATACTACTGATAACCTTTTGATGACTTTGTTCATCAATTCGAACAAATTTGAACTTAGACTTGAGCTTGAGTGGGGCTCAACTTCAGGCTTGGATTGGTTTAGATTTAATCCACCCCTCGTTTTAGTTTCTAAATTCTACTTTGACACCTGAGCTTGTTGAGTATCACAATGATATTGCTGATAAGATATAACAATGAATGTGTTGGATTTGTTGGTAGATCGCATAGTGGAAAAACATCGAGATAATAATATAAATATAAATCACCCATTAGGGAGATTATTTTTAATATAGTGGTTTGGTATAATCTATTTATATCCAAGGGTGAAAGAGAAATTTGCTATAGTTATATATGAGTACATGCTATAAACCTGATACAATATGTAAATCACTGTCCAAACAACATGATATTTCACGTGCATTAACATCACTTGTGTAATAACACACACTCTCAATCCATCAAAGTGGAAATTACATGATTTTTAACCTACCCTTACATCACATACTATTCTCACATCCTCTTATTAACCCTAAATTTTTTCTTAGCCTTATATATATAAGTGATCCATGAGATATTCTACTATTAATAGGAAACTTATTCTAAAACACAAATATAATTATATTCTATTTAAAATTGTGTTCCTCTTTAGATAGATTTTTTTTTTGGATGTAAAGACAATTTTATAGGAAAACAAATAGGGAAAAACAGTTACAATAATTCAAAAGGAGCACTACAAGAGAAATGAGTTTTAGTAGCGTTTGTCCAAACACCACTAAAAGAAGGACCCTTTAGTGGCGTTTTTAAAAAACGCCGCAAAAAACTCCACAAAAAACGCCGCTAAAAGTCATTAATATCGATGGTTTTCTAAAACGTCACATACAGTGTAGGGTGGGGTTTTACCGACGTTTTAAAAACATCGGTAAAAGCTACTTAAAAACGTCGGTAAAACCCTATATACACTAAAATGCGCGTTCCTCTTTTCTTCTTCTCATTTTTTCCTGTTGTCGCATAGAAATCTCTCTCTCGCTGCTGCCATTGTCTTCCTCCGTTTTAGGCCATTTTTTCACAGATTTTGGCCATTTCTTCTTCATTTGGTGCTTGAAACTGGTTCCCTTCTTCAGCTAGAGTCCTATTTTGCTATAAAATTAGTAAGTTTGCTTAAAACTTTGGATTTTATTTGTGAAGAAATATTAAATTTTTGTTATTTATTAAGTGTTTTATCTTTATAGTAAGAAAATTATTGAAATCCAACCAATTGGAGGGCTGGTTTGTATGTGTTATTGAAGTGTTAGATAATAATACTTTAGTTTGTATTGGAAACTCTTAGATTGAAAATAAAAAAAATTCACATTTTATTATTGAATTTTTTGAAAAGATGTGACTCCGGCAGCTACAAATTTTTTGAAAAATTCACATTTATATTATTCCAAGTTCATGATTTTTTTTTATAAGTTTAATAGAAAATTTGAAAAGAGATTGATGAAATCTAATTGCTGCTTTTCAATAATTTTTTTAAGAGATTCTACATACTTGATCTTAATAATATTAAAACTCTTATCCAAATTTATATTAACAAATATAGTGTATTTAAATATTGTTTTTTTTTTTAATTATTTTTTAGTTGATGTTGGTGTAAATTTATATAACCAATGAGAAATATGTGAAATTAGGTCAAATGTAAGAATATGATAATGACGATTAAAATTAGTAGAATAATATTATCTTTATTTTGTATGATAATAAATGAAAATAATGATAGATGAGTATAACTATATGAGTTTGCATACGTAAGTGATAAATTAAAAAAGTTTTTAATATGATTCGGTTTCTAAGTTTATATTTACGGTTATATTATTTATATTTTTAAGAAGAATTTCGATGAAGAATCAATAGTTAAAAGAGTTTATGAAAGAATTACATGTCTCTTGAACTCTTGATAAAGATTTATAGTGTTTTGGTTTGTCCATTTTATTATTTATAAGAGAATGAGGTAAAGTTATGTGTAAATACATCATTAAAGCCTTTTTAATAGAAACATTATTTTAGAAATTTATTAATATTGTATAAAATAGGATAATTATATATTCTCAGTTTGGTAAAATGATAATTTTTTCTTATCGAATACAAGATAAGATATGAAGATATATGCATAGATGTTAAGGAGTTAAATGTCAAATAAAGTTTTTCTCGTTATTTCTAATTAAATTGATCTATGGATAAGTAAATAACTTTTAATTGGATAAAAAATTTTACAGCATAATAATTGTTAACATATTTGAGAATCTAAGTCATAAATTTATCTAAAGAAAAGATTTTAGGGTGGAAAATTGATTAAAATAATATGTTTAATTAGACAAAATGATTTTAAGCAACTTTTTATGAATTATATATATATATATATATATATATATATATATATATATATATATCTTAATTCAATGTTGGATTTACTCTTATCTTTAACATTCCAATTTCTTTTATGCAGACAATTAAGTTATTCACTCCGACAACTACAGGTCTGATTCTATAGTTAGTATCTTGAATTTTTACCACTCTTCTATGCATTCTAGTAAATCTCATGTGATTGATTTATTATAGTACATCTTTGTTACTGGTAATTGCTTATATTCATTTTTATACATTGCTAATTATTTGAAATAGTTATCTGGCATCATTCTATTTTTGAGTAGTATATGGATTTATGTGCTTGTGTAAAAAACTCTGTAATGAATTATCATCCGTCCTTTTTTTATACAATGAATTATCATTGTACAATTTGTAATGCTTATTCTGTGCCAGGTTGTAGTTGCCATCTTGTTTTCCTAGTTGATATTCAGGAATCCTATCTCTGGCTTGAACACTGTTGGATGTGGTATTACGCTTGTTGAATGTACATTCTATATGTATGTGAGACACTTGATTAATGTTCACAACAAACAAAATGCTTGTTGGTATAATTATTCAGATTCTTGCATAAAGAATTTATTGTAATTCTTGCATAATGTACTTTTTCTTATTCTTGTATATTTTTAATATAAGATTGAATATAGATGTTGGTTGATTGTTGAGTTTGATCTTGTTACGTATAAGTTGTTTATTATTTTTGTTTTTCATTTTTCTTACATCTTTAATTTTCTTCCCAGGGCATGGCTCCAGTTTTCCAAACAAGCTCCATGATAGTTAATATAAAAGTTTCGAGTTTATATGGTGATTGACTATTATATACGTTTATATTAAGTATTATGATAGTACTTCTATCAAATATTTTATTAATGAATTCACGAAGTTATTAGTATGTACTTTTAGATGTCATATTGACTTCGAATGTTATTGCAGTTTTTTTTTAATTTCGTCTCAATTTATTATTAAAAATATTAGATTGTTTATGAAAAGTGTAATGAATATACTTAATAGGAAGTAAAAAGTGTAAAGAGAAATGTTATTAAAAGCACTGCTAAAAGTTAAAAACCGCTGCTAAAAAATGGTAAAAAATATGCTGCTATAAACTAGGAAAAAATGCTATAATTTTAAAAAAATGTTGGTAAATCTCATGGCGGGAAAAATTAAAAATGCTGCTAAAACCCCAAAAAATGCCGCTATAGGTCCCTCGAATAGTCGCTAACACACGCGCGAAAATAAGTGAGAAAAATTGGCCTGGCGGAAAATAGGTTTTTAGTGGCATTTTGAAATGCCGCTAAAAACCAAAAAAAAAAAAAAAAAATGCCACTATAAACCGAACTTATAGCGGTGTTTTATAAAATGCTGTTAAAACCTTTTACTGACACAGAAACTAACGACGTTTGCTCGAACACCGGTAAATTTCAATGCAACGTTTTAAAACGTCGATAAAAACCCCAATAAACGCTGATAAAAACCCTTTTTGTTGTAATGGAGGTAGTACTAATTATAAATCATATATAAAAAAAAGACTAATACTAGGTGCACTAATCCTGGGTACAAACATTGAATAGGGGTAGATTTAATCCAAACTGAGCTAAGTTTGACACTGCTGGAGCTCAAATCAAATTCATAGTGCTTAGCTAGAGCTCAAGTTCATTTGAATAGGTGTACAACATTACCAAAGGTTTACTAGTTGGACAAATAATTTCAATAACAAGATGAATGACATTATGAGATAGACAAATTAGCCAATCTTGAACCAAGTTGTCAAGGTTAAAGCACCAACTCAAGATTAGTTCTTTTCGATCAAGCTAACTATGATTGGATCCACCCCTAACATTGACTTGTTATCATATTATTAGATATATTTGTATTTATACTTATTGTTTGTAGATGAAGTATTAATATAATATAAAGAAAAACGAGCTATAAGAAGGTTTTGAGAGAGACATAATTAATAGATTTCTAGTGTTAATAGTTTGGTAAACCTATGGTATTCTAGATTTTTGCCTCTCTATCAAGGGTAGACTTAATTGGAGTCCATACCAAGTTAAACACATAATTTCTAGCTAGCACTCAAACTCATTCAAACTAATAAATAACATTATCAAAAAGTTATAAACTAGATGAATAACATTATTGATGGGATGAATATCATATCCAAAAGGGTAAACAATATTGTTAAAGATGACAAATGAATCAAATTTGATCCAAACTATCAAACTAGAATTGCAACTCAAATTCCACTTGTTCAATCTGAACAATAGATTTAAGTCAAACTAAATTAGCTTAAATCTACCCATAGTCCTTAGCATCGGGGTTTATACAATTATTGCATTAGCATAAATAAATGTTGTGGTTTCTAATTGACAAAACAAAATTGATTAGTGTACTACTACATTAATTAGATGTATGTTACCTAAAGACAAAAGTAAAATTAATTTAAGACAACAGAGGTCAATCTTCAAGAACTTTACAAGAAGTAGCATTTGTGAACATGAGACTAATGCTACAAAATGGAATCAAATTATAGCTTAATGAATCTTTTCTTCTCTTTTTTCTTTCTAGTTAATGAAGAATCATTATTGAACCAGTTTATCTTTTTACACTTAATTAGTGTAACGACCCAATAGTAGAATGGTAATTTAGGATGGAAATTGGAAAGAAAAATAGGATTTTATGTTTAAAAATCAAGGTAAGTGAGTTTAAGGGTAAAATGGTCATTTATGGGCTTATCTGGCTTGTATATGTGTTACCTCTGAAGGCTACCATATGTACAACACAAAAGAAATAGAAATTTTATATTTCAATCACACAAGATTGTGTGTCCCAAGATACATGATCATGCGTGATCACATTTGGGCACAACTATATAAAACATGTTTTAATTCAATTTTTTCATAAATTTTATTTCTCATTTTCTTGTGTTTTTTAAAGAGAGCATTCTAGAGAGTAGAGAGAGAGAGGACAAGCAAACTGAGGCATGAGTTATACTAGGAGAAAGATCTAGAGAGAGAAATCATTTATAAGCTTTCAAGTAAGTATTTTATAACCTATTTTTGTGCTAATTGTGTCGTTGTGACATGTAATTTGCACGGATTAGTTGCTAAAGCATGACTTAAGATTGATTAATGTCTATTTGATGTGAATTAATGATGATGATGAATGATATCTTGTTAATTGAAGAGTAATAGCTTGAAATTGTTGGATCTAGGTTAATTATGTATGATCTATGAACAATTATGTATGAAATTGTGGAGTGTTACTTCCAAGTGCATTTATGCTTCTACTTTATTTGATTTTGATGATGATTGTTGATCTATGATGCTTTAAATCTTTAAAAACAAGTTAGGATTTGTGATATGCTTCGATTGATATAAATAATTTATTGATTTATTTGTTAATGAATTTAATGTTGTTGATTGATATGTGAGATGTAAATGCATGATAATGAGAATATGTTGTCGCTGAATTGAGTTGGAGTAGATTTGAATGTTAAATTCTACAGATGCATGAATGTTTGGCCAAGATCTATAATGGCAAAACATAACACATGATCATACATTTGAGAAGGTGTATGATCATGTGATCGTATTTTATAGCATCATGGTTATGCATATTGTGCAAGTATGATTAGTGAAGTGTGATGTTGTGTTGCTAGAGGCATAACTATAAGATACTGAGTCATAATTATATGCATGTCTTAGTTCCATGTGAGTTGAAAAACGTAAGGAGAATATAACCTATGACCTTATAGTGCATCACGATGTAGTACAAAATTTTTAGAATAATTAATTAAGATATTAATTAATTTTTTTTATCAGGATTTAAGTAAATTGGTAATAAAGGAAAGTATGTAAGGCTTAATCAAAATAAAAGAAAATAAATTATAAGATTAATATGAAGAAAAATAAATAAAAAGATAATGCAATAGCCAGATGTTAGAATAGTCTTTTAGGCTTTTGTTCGGGGTTAGAAGAGGAATTTGATAGCCAGAGATTAGCCTCAATGGGTTTTGGGGGTAGAATAGTCTTTTAGAAAGGCTTTATATGGGTTGTGCTTGTTACACGCCCGTGTGTATGCCTTGTGTGAAGAGCACGATCGTGTGCCTTGGGGGTACACAACCGTGTGTCTTCCTTGGGTTGCACAACTATATAAAGAGAGATTTTCCATTTTAGCCAACTTACCCATTTCTCTTCTTCTTTCTTCCCAGTAAGCCTTTACCATTTTTAGAGGTAGAAGCTAGCTTTAGTAGCTAATCCAGCCAGGATTTAGTAAGAGATAAAGCGATAGAAGATCTTAGCAGCTTTAGGTAAGTGTTTCCTTACCTTTTTCCTGTTTCTTAGCATGTAAATCTCTGAATGTGTGCGTTTGGTGATTTTAGCATGATTTTTGAGTTATTGATGTTGTGATTGAAGTGTGTGTATGTTTGATTGAGGAATGGTTGAGATGTGAATAAGTTTGGGTGGGATTTTTTGGGTTTTCAAACGTATTTACAAATTTTGGATTGAGCACACGATCGTGTACCCGAGGATGTATGCTCATGTAGCCTCAATTCTACATGAAATACGACCTTGCATGACACCCATGTACGTATGAAAATTCAGACATACGCCTATGTAGTTGATGCGTGCTTCTTTGTGCACGATCCCAATTCTACACGCCCGTGTATGCGTAACACGGGAGTGTGGTGTGTGCCGTTGCATGCTCGTGTATGTAGCGACATGACCATGTGTTTTCCTTCCACACACCCATGTAATAGGCTTTTTTAGCAAAATTTTATTCTAAAAGCTAGCAAACCTTAGCACACACCCTGCGCACAGTCCCGTATATTCTTCTATATGCCCGTGTGTCTTCTTGCACACGCCCGTGCATTTAGTAAAGCAGCAGAACAGTAAGTAAGAGCAAAAAACATAAAGAAAAAAGAAAGAAAAGAGAAAAAGGATAAGATATTTTCTAGAATCGCACTTTAATCTTATAACAGTATAAGAACACTCATCAACAGACTTAAATAGCGTAATCTAGTGATAGGTTACGATTAGAAAACAAAAATAAAGATAGAAACAGAAAGAGAACAGAAACAAAAAAAACAGAGACAAAGCTGGTAGAAACATAATAAAACATAGAACTTATTAATGAGGTTAATAAGTTACAGAAACAGTAAAATAGTAAGATAAATTGTAATCAGAAAGAAAAAAGAATTGATAAGATAACATACATGAATAACATCATTCAATATAGCATGCTAAACAGTGTTTTCAGAAAAGAGATCAAGTGATCCATTTGCATCAGTCTTCAGTATTAAAGCCCAATGTCCAGGTTAACTAGTAAGTGTGAATATGAGGAGACATCTGTGAGATTTCAGCTTTCTGACTTCAGTCAGATTGGTTAGATTTCAGCTTTCTGACTTCAGTCAGATTGGTTAGATTTCAGCTTACTAGTCTGAAGACTGGAATGGTAGAATATTTTAGTTTACTAGTACTTCGTTGGTATGGTTTAGCCCACATGGTCAGGATGCGAAATTTCTGTATTATTAGTCTGATCAGCAAAGCAAGTATCTTCGGATACAGAGATTTCAGAAATAGTTTTATTTAACTTTTCAGTGTTTTGGATCTTCAGATCCTAATAATAGTTTTCAAAAAGATGTTTTCAGTAAACAGGTCCAAGGGCAAATAACATGATTTCAACATACCATGATATATATTACATGACATGAAAAAACATACAGACAGTAAGACCAGAAACATGTAAGATAAAAAATAAAAGAAAGATTAAATTGCACAATATACGTCAGAAGTAAAATAATAAAAGAGTACAACTAATCCTAAGAAAACTTAAAAGTACTATAGGTCTCAGAAATTAATAAGAAAAGCAAGAAGAATAATAAATACTAAAAGAGGATAAGAAGAAACTATTAGTGTAAGAACCGCTGCTGCGCATACCACAACTGCTGGATAATTTCTTTACACTTATTAATATATTGAAAATCTCGGTATACACAACAGGAATCCTACGAAAAAGAAAGCTGTTGCTATACAATTACACATGCAGAAGCTAAAAATTGTAAAGTACAATAGTGGCCAAAACAAACTTTATATATATATGTTTCTGTACATTACATTGAATAAAGACAATTATAAAATACCCCACCAGGCCAACTGAAATCTAACTAGAGCCCTCTCCCGTCAACTATGATCCATCTATTCCTCACTAGCACTAGACATACCTGCAAGAAAGGAAGAAAGGAAGGGAATGAGTGATAAAATCACCCAGTTAGCGATTCTTACTTCCCTCAACCCAAGCAAGCAAACGAAACTAAATCTATACCTGGCCTTGGCCTAAACATTCATACAATCGTTTGCTCAAACCAATTAGTGCTTAATCTGTTCTTTTGATCGCATTAATGAGTAATGCAATGAAATAAATATCATGACATCATGTCATGATGAATACATATGAAAATGCATGCATCTGAATCTCTACGTATCCAAAGATACCTGCTGTGCTAATCAGGCTGATGAACACAGAGATTCGGTATCTTAGCCATGTGGGCTGAACAGTCTAGTGAAAAGCTAGAAAATTGAAAATAATATATTAGTCCTCAGACTAATAAGCTAAAACTATAACGATTTGATCGAAGTCAGAAGACTGGAATCCCATAGATGTCCCATCGAATTCACCCAAAACTCTAACCTGGATATCAGGTTCTGAATGTTAAACTAAATGCTTTTAGATCCCTTGATCCCTTTTCATACTTATGCCTTGACATGTCATGCTATGTAATGCCCATGCAGTATTATTTTATCTCATTTTACGCTTATATACTACTTTATACCCTTTAAAATGGTTTCCCATGCATTATGCTTCATTTCTTATCATTTTTAGAAAACCTGGCTTACGTACGGGCATGCAAGACAAACACACGGGTGTGCATGGTAAAGGCACACGGGCGTGTGTAGAGACACATGGGGCTGTGTATTGGCTGTGCAGTTGACCGTGAAAGTTTCTAGATTTTTACGTATTTCACTGGAAAAAACAAGCACACGGTCATATCCCTCAGGCACACAAGTGTGTTTCCTTACATGAAGCCATGCACACTTCGTGCACGTGGGTGTGTCCCTGTAAAAGTAAAGACACACGGGCGTGCACCTACGGGCACACGGGCTTGTGTCCTGCTCTGCAACGACAACACTTGCCTAGAACTTGTAAGAATTCATACCAAACTGAAATTAACCAAAAACATGCATTTCTAGCACTTCAATAAGCATACAACATGCTTCAATTTCATTCATAACACGCCACATCATAATCCACCATTAAAACATCCATTCTCTCATATATCCATATACATACATACACAAGCATGTTTCTTAGGTGGAAATCATCATCTCAAGCAATTTCTTTTCATCATATCAACACATAATCATTTCACATAAATCAGGAGCATGCTAAAAACACAATCATATACTCACAAGCATTAAACACAAGTTGGGAAACTCAAGAAAGAAGCAAGGAAGCACTTACCTCTTGCCATGGCTGCTAGAATCACTTTCTAACTAAATTTTTTCTTCTCTATCTGGATTGAGAGCTACTGGATGCTGGATCTCAACCCTAGGATGAGGATTCTCTGAAAACAAAAGGGAAACTTTGGCTAAAAAGAGAGAAAAGTGGGTGAGAAAGTAATAAAAGCAACTCTTTCTCTCATTCTCTAAGGGTGCATAGGAGTGCACAAGGGAAAATGAAAACTCTTCATTTCCCAAGCTACACATGAAAGAAACCTCTTAAGGAGAATCATGCGCAAGCTACACAGGCTCTGGAAACTTACTATCTCACCTCTAAACTCTTCTAACTCCCAATTTATTGTTATTTCTCACATCTAACCCCTCAAATTTTACCCTAAAAGGTATTTTTAATCCTGAGATGCTACAATTAGGCTATCAAGAACTTAGTTAAGTTTATCTAGATAACAGTTAGCCAATCAACAACAGCTTAGTCTAGATGCTACCTGGGGGTAGAGGTAAGAGATGCTTACTGAGTGACTTATCATTTATTCCCCTTAGTTTCCTTTCTTACAAGTTGGTGTTTTGGGAAGCTGAACTAGGAGCATAAGATGACTGGAGTGTGGGATATGGCTTGAGCAGGTTTTCACCTGAGTTTCAGTTATATATGCATGTATATATGTTTAGTTTTTAGCAGATAATATGTTTGTGACTCGTATACTTTGTATTGCTCATGCATTTGGAATGTGCAGTATCTTCTATGTTTTCAGATATTAGTATTATATAGTAAACATGAGTTTTATTTCAGGTTATTGTACAATGAGTTTTAGTTTCCCATCATATATTTCTAATCCAACTTTCGCATATTTTCAATAAGTAGTCAGCATAGGACTTACTGCTATATATTAAAGATATATTTCAGTAAAAAAAAAAAAAATAAATTTGGTCTACAGCAATACATAGCAGCGGGCACTACAGATAATAAGAAAATAAATAATTGTTAGGAGAAATCTTAATAATAAACTAAGAAAATATTAAGCTTTAATGCATGATAAACATTACATAATATGACATGTCAAAACAAGAAATTAAGAAAGAAAATGTTTTACATGTACATGGTTTTAAAAGAAGAAAACCTAATGTTTCAGCTATCTTTTAGAGGTGGATATAAGGGGACATCTATGAGTTGATACACCTATTAGAAAGAGAAGCTAACATCCATTAGAGAGAACATGACTACTAACTAAACTGGTTAGAAAAAGTACTGGTTATACATTAGTTGAACTCACATGGTTGGGGTGTGAATCCCTGTGTTTACCAATCTAATCAGGTCAAATGTTTTATCAAAAATTTATATGCATTATTTTTATGAAAAAGAGAGATTTTAAGATAATTTTTATAATGAGATCATTGGATTGATATAACATATTTTATGATGAGATCTTTGAATCGATTATAAGTTTTCAAGAAAATGAATTTTAAGAAAAGAAATCTTTAAGACAAAGTCATGGTTTTCAACATGTTTTATATCATGACATACATGACATGACATGACCAAGTGAAAAGATAAAGCGAGCACGATAAGAATAAAGATCATAAGACATGAACAAGATAAAATATTAATGCTTCAAGGTTAGGATTATGTATTTTAGGTTATGGAATGCTTGCTGAATAACTTATTACTCATTCTAAAATTTCTTTCTTTTTAGGTTAAGTTTGTGCTACTGAGAAGTGCTATGAGATGGTTGTGGACATGATATTATATGTGTATATGTTATACAGTTTTTCATGGATTTTTTATTTTTCATGTACTTTGTACAATTTGTGTTTTATGCATCTTATGATTTGAGTTTTGGTTATAGTATACGCATGTTATATTTTTACAAACATATCTTATTGATAAATAATAAAGAGATTTTTTAGTATATAATAGTAAATGTTTACGATTTCACTAATGCATGAATGTATTTAAGTCTAAGCTTTTACAAATACGTGTATGATTAAGTATGAATGTTTGTGATACTATTATATATGTTATATTAAGTTTATATATATATATATTAGTGTTACATTTGTTAAAATCAGAGCAATAACTGAGCAATAATTTCAAGTGATTTTTAGAAAAATTATTTTGAAAATCTATTTTTGAGTATTTCAAATGAAAAGTGATTTTTAAAAAATGTATAATTTTTAAAAATTGTATGAATCAAGAGTCAACATAACTTAATAGTCAATGTTTATAGTGCTTGCTCAATGTAAGTATTTCAATATTTAATTCAGTAAAATTTACGATTTCTAACTCATTATTAATAAAATTTTAGATATGAGACTTATTATTAAAAAAAAAAATTTAGATATGAGTACTTTCCTACCTATATTAGATAATGTTGAAAGTGGTACCTTTATTAGACTTATGAGTGTTAGAAGAGAGTTCTAGGCTACTAGGGTGAGTTTAAGTGTTGATGATATAAGAGAGATAATTAGAGAGGCTATAAGAGGTGGTTTTCAAGAGTCTATGGTTGATAGGTAGTTGAGACTGAGTTAAAAGTCTCATAGTGGTATAGTAAAAGGTAGAGAGAGGTTACATCTTAGTTACAATTTGTTTAAGGTTCATCAACCATTCATATTTAATGGTTTGAGAGATCTAACTAGTGTAAAGGAGTGGATGGAATTGGTAGATAGTCTTATAGGTTTGTTTAACATATTGAATCAAGAAAAGGTGAGGCATATTATGTACTTGTTAAGAGGTGATACAAGAATTTTGTGGAACCCTGTTAGGATGTTTGATATAGATAGGCTAAGCTGAAGGGAGTTCTAGTGGATCTTTGATAAGGAGTACTAATCTAGTGTATGCAAAAGCTTAGGAGTTGATCAAGTTGATTTAAGGGCCGAGTTCTATCAAAGAGTACATTATTAGATTTAATGTCTTGGTGAGGTTTATGCCTAATTTAGCTAGATTAGAGGAAGGTAGAGTATAGAAGTTTATGTATCGATTGTATCATGTTATAGCAAGAGATGTGATATTAGGTGCTGTTCCACTACAGAGATATAGTGAGGCTCTAAGGAAAGTTCTAATGTTAGAGGTGTTTTTGAAGAGATTCAACATATTTTCTGAGGTTGAGAAAAGTAGGGATAAAAGTAAGAAGCCATTTCAACATATTTAAAAGGCATAAGAAGACTAGGGTTGAGTTGTTTCTTTATGTCTAGTATGGTAAGAAGCATTAAAAAGAGTGTCTGTTGGGGTAGAATGTCTATTTTAAGTGCTGTCAATTAGTTCATTGAGTGTTAGAATGTCCTTCTAGAGAAGGTATTGGTATTTCTAAAGGTACAACCTGAGTTTATATTGTATATTAAAAGTAGGATAATGCTAATCCTTTTGTAATTATTGGTTAATTGTTTTTCCATGATATTCTTTTTTTTTTTATATTAGTTGGTTATGTTGCTACTCATTGCTTTATTTCTTAAGGTATTATGGATAGATTATAATTGATTCCTTGTGTGATAGATTATAAGATATATATTAAGTTACTTGATGGTAATATTATGATGAGTAATCAAATGTTGGTAAATTAAGTAGTAGTGATGTAAGGTAGATCTTAGAGCATAGATTTGATTGTTATAGAGATGTCAGATTTTAATATGATTTTAAGCATGAATTTCTTAAAGTGGTATAATGCTAAGATTGATTGTAAAAGAAGGAAACTTAGATTTTAGTTAGATAATGATAAGTTTATGTTTGGTAAGGGCTAGATTTAAAGTATGATAATTTCTTATTTTAAGGTAAATAAGATGTCCAATAAGGTTTGTATAGACTATTTGGTTAATATAGTATGTAGGAGTGGATTTAGGTCAAGTATTGATAAGGTACCTATAGTGAAGGAGTTTATAGATGTGTTTCCTAAAGATCTTCCTAGACTGGCTCTTCAGAGAGAGATAGATTTTAGTATTGAGTTGGTTTCTAGTATGACTTTAATTTCTAAGGCTTTATATTGGATGACTCCAATTGAGTTACAAGAATTGAAGAAGCAATTGTAAGAGTTGTTGGATAAGAGAATTATTAGGCAAGTTGTTCGCCTCAGAATGATTTGATTTTATTTGTTAAGAAGAAAAATAGATTGATGCAGATGTGTATTGATTATAAGGAGTTGGAATAAGGTATGCATTACCTAGGATTAATGATTTGTTTGATCAGTTGAGAGGGTAGTGGTATTTTCTAAGATTGATTTGAAGTTTACGTATAATTAGGTTTGGGTAGTTGATAAAAATATACCTAAGACTACTTTCAAGACGAGATATAACTTTTATAAGTTTGTCATTATGCCATTCTAGGATTACCTTGATAGGTTTATGATGGTCTTTATTAATGACATCTTGGTGTACTTGAGGAGTAGAAAAGGAGTATGAAGAGTATCTGAAGATTGTGTTATAAAGATTAAGAGATAGGTAGTTACATGTCATGTTTTCTACGTGTGAGTTGTAATTAGATAATGTGATATTCTTAGGCCATGTGGTTTTAATCTAAAGTATTTCTATTGATTTGAGTAAGTTTAAGGCAATGTTGAGCTAATAGACGCTGAGGACATCTAAGAAAGTAATGAGTTTCCTTAGATTAGTTGGTTATTACCAAAGATTTATTGAAGTTCTTACGTTTGATGAGGCCTTTGGCTGCTTTAACTTGGAGAAATATTCTATTTGTTTGGATGAAGGAGTGTTAGACTCAATTTTATGAGTTAAAATAAAGGTTGACTAGTGCTCTAGTCTTAGCATTGCCTAAGGAGGGAGTTAAGTATGATATTTATGTTAATGCATATCATTAGAGGATTAGAGCAATGTTGATACAAACTGGTAAGGTGATTACCTATTTTCGAGATAGTTAAAGGATTATAAGCTAAGGTATCTTACCCATGATTTGAGGTTGGCTACAATTGTTCTTGCTTTGAAGATCTAGAGACATTATTTGTATAGAGTGAGGTGTTCTACTCAAATCAGAAGAGATTAAAGTACTTCTTTTCTCAGAAAAAGCTTAATATGAGGCAATAGAGATGGATAAAGTCAGTTAAGGACTATGACTATGAAATCAGATATCATTTAGGGAAAGCTAATGTAATTACCAATGCTTTGAGTAGGAAAGTGGCTCTATCTAAGATTCATATTTAATGGGAGTTACAACATGAGATTTGTAAAGAATAAATTAAGAAAGTGATTGTTGGGTTATCTAAGTTATAGATTATGTCTACTTTGTTAGATAATAATTAGATTCGATAATTGTTTAATAATTGGCCTCAAAGAATGGTTTAGTAGATCAAGGATGATCAGGTGTCTGACTTTAAAGTGAGATAATATTTTGAGATTCAGAGGCAAAGTCTATGATCTCGTTGATGTGGAGTTGAGATAGATGATTCTAGCTGAGGCTTATAGTGTATTATATACAACATATCTAGATAATGTTAAGATGTATCAGAGTCTTAAGATAGATTTTTGGCGGCCAGACATGAAGAGGGATATAGTAAAGTATGTGACTAGGTGTTTGACTAGTTAGGAAGTCAAAACAAAGGATCAGAGGTGTTGACACCCTATTTTGGATCCAGTAGGGCCATCCTCGATGATGAAAAACTTGGAGTTCAGTTCAAAATTTTAAAGGTGTTGAATTGAGGTTGATCAAGCATCATGGAATTATGGGAAATTTGAAAATAACAGTATTTGGGAATGGATGTTAGGGAGTATTTTCTTATCTTTTGGGATACAACTGTTGGGGTATTGTCACTAAATTTTTTTTCATCTTCTTCATGTTTTTCCAAAATTTTAATGGTTTGAATGGCTTGAGTTAAGGTTTATATAGATTATAATTTAGGATTTGGATGGGTTTACTTTTAGGTTTTGGTCGTTCATCCTCAGCTCGACACCTTTAAATATTTGAATCAAACTCTAGGTTTTTTATCATCGAAAATGACCCTACTGGGTCCAAAATGAGGTGTCTACAAGAGGTCTTTTAGGTTATTACAACCATTAAGTGTGCCTGAGTGGAAATTGGGAGAGCATTTTCATGAATTTCATTGTGGATCTTCCTTAAGTACAACATAGATACAATAATATTTAGGTGATTATAGACAGATTGAGTAAGTCATCTCATTTCTTGCCTATTAAAGAGGGGATGGCTATTGATAAGTTAGATCAGCTTTATATTAAAGAGATAGTTAGATTGCATAAGGTTCTTAGAGTGATTATTTCAGACAGAGATTCGAGGGTCATGTTGGCTATTTAAGGCAATTTATAGAGATCTTTGGGTAATAGATTATGTTTCAGTATAACATATCATCCATAGACTAAGAGGCTGATTAAGAGGACCAATCAGATATTGGAGGATATGTTGAGGGCTTGTTGTATGAATTATAGATCGACTTGGGCTGAGTTACCATTATTGATGGAGTTTGCTTATAATAATAGTTACCAGTCGACTATTCAGATGGCTTTGTCTAAGGTTTTGTACGATAAAAGGTGTAGATCACCTTTGCATTGGGATGAGATTGGTGAGAAATATTCTTTAAATGTTGTTATAGGTCCTAAGATGACTCAAAGGATGATTGATTAGATTTAGATGATCAAGCAACATATGAGACAAACTTAGGATCAATAGAAGAGTTATACTGATAAGAGGAGTAGAGAGATAGAGTTTTAGGTTGAAGATAAAACGTCTTTGAGGGTTGCACCATATAAATATGTGGTCAAATTTGGTAGGAAAAAGAAATGGTTTCTTGATTCATTGGTCCGTATAAGGTTTTAGAGAGAGTGGGGAGTGCTGCCTATAAGTTAGTCTTACTTGTTAGCATGGATTATATCTATAATTTCTTCTATGTTTTTATATTAAAAAGGTATGTTTAGAATAGTCGTCATGCCTTGGAGGTCTAAGATTTAGATTTGTCAGATGATTTAAGTTATTGAAAAAGGCCAGTTTAGATTTTCGATCGTAAAGTTAAGACCTTGAGGAATAAGAAGATTTATTTGGTTAAGGTGTTATGGAGGAATCAAATCTACGAAAAAAGTTACTTGAGAGGTATAGTCAGTTTTCAAGTACAAGTTTCTAGATTTGTTCAGGTAATTATAAGGATGAAATTTTATATAAGAGGGGGAGACTTGTAACAACTCGAGGTTGGAATGGTAATTTATGATGGAAATTAGTAAGGAATAATCAGATATTATGTTTAGAAATCAAGGTAAGTGAGTTTAGGAGAATGGTCATTTAAGGGCTTTATTTGGCATTTATACATGTTACCTCTGGAGGCTACCATGATTACAACATGAAAGAGTGCAAAAATTTCATATTTTTTTCACACATGATCGTGCGTGATGGGATACACAACCGTGCGTGATCATGTTTTGGTGTGGCTATATAAAACATGTTTTAGTTCAAATTTTTCATAAAATTTCATTTTTGACTTTCATGAGTTTTCAAGAGAGATCATTCCAAAGAGTAGAGAAAGATGAGAAGTAAGTTAAAGCATGAGTTATATTGGGAAAAAGATTTAGAGTAAGAGAAAGGGAGAAATCATTCACAAGCTTTCATGTAAGTATTCAATGGCCTATTTTTGTGTTGATTGTGCTATTGTGATGTGTAATTTGTATGGATTCATTGCTAAAGCATGATTTGAGATTGATGAATGTCAGTTTGATGCAAATTAATGATGATGATGAATGATATGTTGTTAATTGAAGAGTAATACCTTGAAATTGTTAGATCTAGGTAAATTATAAATGATTTATGAATAATTATGTAAGAAATTATGGAATACTACTGCCAGGTACGTTTATGATTTTTCTTTGTTTGATTCTAATGAGGATTACTAATTTGTGATGTTTTGAATCCTTAAAAATGTGTTAGGATTTGTTTATATGCTTTGATTAATATAAATAATTTATTGATTATTTGATGACATATTCATGTTATTTGATGGGATATAAGAGATGTTATGCATGATAATGAGGATATGTTGTTACTAGATTGAGTTGGATGAGATTTGGATGCTAAATTTCATAGATTCATGGCTATTTGGCCAACATTCGCAGTGGTAGAATGTGATACAGGATCGTGCGCTTGTGAAGGCATATGAACGTGTGATCGTATTTTATAGTGTCATGGTCATGCATGTTACACATGCACGACTAGCGAACTGTGGTATTGTGTTGTTGGAGACACAATCATAAGATACTAAGTCACAGTTGTGTGCACGTGTCAGTTTCACGTGAGTTGTGGAACTTAGGGAGAACACAACTATGCGACGTTATGGTGCACGACCATGCAGTACAAAAATTTCAAAATAATTAATTAAGACATTAATTAAAATTTTAAATTTGTAATAAAGGAAAGTACGAAAGGTTTAATATGTTTAAAAGAAAATAAATTATGAGCTTAATAAGAAGAAAAATAAGTAAAAAGATTATAGGAAAATAAATAATGGTTAAGAGAAATTTTAATAATAAACTAAGAAAATATTAAGCTTTAATGCATGATAAACATTACATGATACGAACAAGGATTTAGAAAAAATGTTTTACATGTACATGGTTTTAAAAGTAAAAAACTCAATATTTGAAACATTTTTTAGGGGTAGATATGAGCAGGTATCTGTAGGTTTGCACTTCATTAAAAAGGGAAACAAGTGTCTGTTAGAGATAACATGGTTACTGACCAAGCTAGTTAAAGAGAATGTTGGTCATGTATTAGTTGAACTCGCATGACCATGATGCCAAATCCTGTGTTTATTACTCTGATACGTACAAATGTTTTATAAAAGATTATATGCATAATTTTTATGAAAAATGAGAGATTTCAAGATATGTTTTATAATAAGATCTTCAGATCGATATGACATGTTTTATGATAAGATCTTCGAATTGATTATGAGTTTTCAAAAAAATGATTTTAAGAAAAGAAGTTTTTAAGACTAAATCATGGTTTTCAGCATGTTTTATATGATTACATACATGACATGACAATTAAGTGGAACGATAAAGTAAGCAGAATAAGAATAAAGATCATAAGACACGAATAAAATAAAATATTAATCCTTCAAGATTAGGATTATGTATGTTAGGTTATGGAATGCTTACTGAGTGTCTTGTCACTTATTCCAAAATTCTTTTCCTTGCAGGTTAAGTTTATGTTGATGAGGAATGCTATGAGACGGCTATGGACAAGATAGTACATGTGTATATGTTGTATAGTTTTTCATGGATTTTGTATTTTTCATGGACTTTGTACAATTTATGTTTTATGCATATTGTGATTTTAGTTTTGGCTGTAGTATATGCATGTAATATGTTTTATAGACATATCTTATTGATAAATAATAAAGAAGTTTTTTAGTATATAATAGTAAATGTTTACGTTTCTGCTAATGCATGAATGTATGTAAGTTTAAGCTTTCCCAAATGCATGTATGATTAAGTATGAATGTTTGTGATACTATTACATATATAGAGAGGTGGAGAGGTCCAATTAAGTGTGCAATGGTGGACTTTTCAACAAAAATTCGTTGTTAACAAAAAAAAAAAGAAAACATGAAACTAAGAACATAGTATTTTGCTTATTAGTTGTTAGTCCTTTTACATTACAAGCCTACTTACATGCAATAGACTACAAATAAATCTTGATTGCACCCATTCAGCTCTTTAACCTTTTTTGGCTTTTTGACTCATATTATGCATGTAGCATACCAAGATTAGAAATGCCTTTTAGGTTAGAGTTTGGGGGTTAGATGTGAAATTTAGCATTAGATTGAGAGTATAGAAGAGTTTAGGGGTGAGATAGTAAGTTTCCTGAGCCTGTGTGGCTTGTGCATGATTCCCTTTGGGAGGTTTCTTTCATGCGTAGTGCGGGAAATAAAGTTTATTCATTTTTCCTTGTGCACTCTCGTGCACTGTGCCTTGCACGCCTGTGCAAGTGAGTTAGAGGAGAGAGATGAGAGTTATTAACCTTTTCTCACCCGTCTCACCAATTTCAGCCAAAGATTCTCTTTTGTTTTCAATTGCTCTCAGCCCTAAAACAAATTTCAGCATCCAGCAGCTCCCAATCCAGCTAGAGAAGGAAGAGATTAGATAGAAAGAGTTTCCCAGCAGCCATGACAAGAGGTAAGTGCTTTCTTACTTCTTCCTTGCATTTCCCAGCTTATGTTTGATGATTGGAAAAATTTGATTGTGTTTCTAGCATGCTTATGAGTTATATGATGTGTTTATGCATTGATATGTTGATGAGATAATGATTGAGATGATGATTTCTACCCATGAACCATGTTTGCTTATGCTTGTGTGTGCTTATGTAAGAGAATGAATGATTTTCATAATGGATTGAGATGTGATTTGATTTAGATGAAATTAAAGCTTGTTGTGGGTATATTGAAGTGTTAGAAATGCATGCTTTCAGTTCATTTCAGTTTGATGGATGTTTGGTATGGATTCCTACAATTTCAGGTTTGTGTCGTCAGTGTAGAGCAAGACACACGCCCGTGTGCCCGTAGGTGCACGCCCATGTGCCTTTACTTTTGTAGGGACACGCCCATGTGCCTTTACTTTTGTAGGGACACGCCCATGTGCACGAAGTGTGCATGACCTGATTACAGAGGACACGTCCGTGTGTCCTAGGGGACACGGTCGTGTGTGTGTTCTTTCAGTGATAATACACAGATTTTCCAGAAACGAACACGATCGACTGCACAGCCAGTGCACGACCCCGTGCGTTTATGTACACGCCCGTATGCCTTTGCTATGCACGACTGCATGTGTTCCTTGCACGCCCGTGTGCCTTGCCTACACGCTCATGCAACAATATAATTTTCCAGGAACAAGTTTAAAATGAGATATAAAGCATGAGAAACCATTTCAAAGGCCAGAAAACAGTAAATAAAGATAAAATTAGATAATTAATGCTGCATAAGCATTCCATAGCATGACATGCCAAGACATCAGTATGAGAAAGGATCAAGAGATCCAAATTCATTAGTCATTCAACATTCAGAACCCAATATCCGGATTAGAGTTTGGGTGAACTCAAGGGGGTATCTATAGAATTTCGACCTTCTGACTACGGTCAGATCATCCAGCTCAACATATTCAGGTTTCTAGTTTGTCGCTAGACTGTTCAGCTCATATGGCCAAGATGCTGAATCCTTGTGTTCATCAGTCTAATTAGCACAACAGGTATCTTCAGATACGTAGATATTTAGATGCATGCATATTCAGTTTACAGTCAGCAT
This sequence comes from Anacardium occidentale, assembly GCA_026122585.1. Classification (NCBI taxonomy): domain Eukaryota; kingdom Viridiplantae; phylum Streptophyta; class Magnoliopsida; order Sapindales; family Anacardiaceae; genus Anacardium; species Anacardium occidentale. The sequence continues at coordinate 238,686 of JAJEJH010000215.1, forward strand.
GACATGAATTAATAATGAAATCCAGTTATTTAGAATAAGCAACATTTAGATAAATGAGCAAGCGAATAGATGAATGTTAGGGCCAATGCCAGGTATGTTTATGTTTTGTTTTGCTTGCTTGGGTTGAGGGAAGTAAAGATCGCTTACTGGGTGATCTTTATCACTCATTCCTTTCCTTTTTTCTTCCTTTTCAGGTTTGTATGGTGTTGGTGAGGAGCGGGTGGTTCGTGGTTGGCGGGAGAGGGCTCCATGTTAGTTTTCAGATTTCAGTATGGCCTATTGGGTCTTATATTATAAAATGTATGTACTCAGATGTATGTATATTGTACAGCACAATATTTATATATGAAAAGGCTATTTTGGACCCATTGTACATTTCAGTTTATACTTCCACATGTGTATTCAGTTTGTATAGCAGCAGATTTCTTTTTGTAGGATTCCCGTCACGTATACCAAATTTTTAGATTATTAATAAAAGAAAAGAGATATTATTCAGCAGTAGCGGTATGCGTGGTGACGGGTCTTACAATGCACAGTCTCAAACTTAAAAAAAAAAAAAAAAAGCAAAAAAAAAAAATCTCAGGTTAGAAATGTATGAACCATAATATAAGTTTAAGCTTTTTTTTGTACTTAACATATCTAGAAATGGCAATTTGACCTAGAAGTAGGGTCTTTGCCTTGCCTTGCCTCATACAAGGAAAGGAATACCTAACTTAAGCGAGGACGAGGATGGAAATAGGAACACAAACAAATCCACAAAAGTGAGGATGAACTAGGAATAAGTATAGGTATTATCCCTGCTTCGTCTGGTTCCCATCTTATACCATCCCTGTAATAAGGATAAAAAGAGGATAAGGATTGTCCCATCCTATGGGGTTGATAATCCTCTAGAAATATTATTTAGAAATTACGTGCATTAAAATGGTTAGTCTTTTGCCCTTGAAATCTCCGCTGAATGAAATCTTTCAGTAGGTATTTCTTTGTTTCCTTGTTCAAGTAAAGCATAATATAAATTTATAATTTTTGTTGTGTGATAGATTACAAAATCAAATAAAATTTATAAAAAAAAAGTGTTCGCATAAGACACTAATAGGCAAATAAACAAAATGACCTATCATATATAAAACAATTGACTAAGGTGTGGAGCCTTAAGCATGGAATCAAAAGATCTAAATTCAACTTTATATTCTTGTATATAAACTTTAGTGCATAACACAATCCAATATGCTTGTATTAAAATGAAAGATCTAACTAGAAAGTAAGACTTACTGAAATAAGACTTAGCGTTTCCTTGGATTCATTTTGTTATGAAATATTTAGTTTTTTCTTTTTTATGTTTTTGTGCAAAGGTGACTTGGTTGGTGATCTACTTATGTATTTTTTCCATGAGATAAGAGTTTAAAAATATCTTTGTACTTTATGAAAATTTTAACCAAATTGCCATCAATTTAATATTTTAATTTAAATGAGTCATCATATATGATATATGAATGAGTAATTATCAACCACAACAATAAAAATTTGCCTTCAATTACAAGAACACTGGTAAAGAAAGAAGGCTTCCATTCTTACATATTTCTCATTTTGACTTAGAGATAGCTTATTTCAATTGGTTAATGATCGTTGCAACAATATATATATATATATATTAATTTAGCTAATACAATTAATCTATCATAAATATATATGATTCTATCCAATCATAGTGTCACAGGCTAAACTTTAACTCGTTTAACTTGGCACCATGCGACACTTGTCTTGAACTTTTTCAAGCAATTCAAGCTTAACTTAGTTCATTATTCTATATAGAACAAACAGTTAGTTCTATTGAATAGGTATTCAAAAATTAAGGTCAAACAACTTAAAACATAACATCATATAAGTAACAAGACAACATAGATCATATAGACTCATAAATAGATCATGGATAGATGCAAGCATAACAACCACACCAAAGGTACATGCATTAAAAGAATAGGGCATAATGAACATATGGAATGAAGTTACTTCTCTTATTAATAACTTAATAGATAAATCATGTTGATAGTAGAAAGAAGGCATCCATTAAACAACAAAGCTTGATGACTTTGAAGGCAAACAATTATCGTCCTCCTTTACCACAAGCCATTTGGCCATAAGGCTTACTATATACTAGTTACTCCTCCCTAAAAAGCATCATGAGACTTTATAGTTTTGGCAAGAGGAAACATCAAATTGTTTGAGATATCACCCATTGAAAATAATTCAATATAAATAATTTTACAATTCTGACTTCGTAGCTTTATTTTTATTATCTAAGATAATTTTACAAAATATAGGAAACATGTTTTGAGACATGCATAATTATGATGGTGCCTTCTCACATTCTCCCCTATTTAATTCATCTACGTCCTCATTGACTTAAAGTTTATGATGCTTTGAGACAAGGTTTCTAGAAGGTTAGCCCGACTAGTATGTGAATGTTTAAACATAGGAAATTCACCCATGACTCAATCAGATAAGTAAACGATTTTATCTTATACCAATCTGCAAACATTTGATGGGTGTTCACTATTGTTCACCAGATGTTTGTTAAAGAGTAAGATTATCTTTCTAAAGTTTACGACCATATACATATTGACATGTGTCTACGAATGCCTACAAATTGTCTACTTATGTTTGGAATTATCCTATTTTGAGATAAATCTTAGGATTTATCTCTTCTGATAATGTCCTATTTTTAGAAGGGATAAATCCTAATTTGAAAAGGAGGAGTCCTACCAAGAATTGGCTTCTAAGCCCTATATAAAAGGGTGTAAACTTCATTACTTAAAAGGAACCTCTTTTTAGAGTAGCAGAGAGACTATTTTTAGCTATCTAGAGAGAGTTTGATTAAAAGAGAAAAAACTAAACTTAGTACTCCAAATACATCTGTAAACATATCTTAGACACTTATCTATAAGAAACGTCCTGGACGAGTATACTCTATTGCCAAAGTTTTCTTAGTTTGAAATAAAAAGCTATTATACCAAACTGTTACATGCCTGTCTATCCTTTTGTCTTTAGCATCACTAGAGTTTTGAAAAACCCAATCATAGCTATATTCCTATGAGGAATATTGGAATCCCATGATCATTGGGCACCCATGTAATGAAATAAAAAAATCATCATAAAATCTGGGAATTCTAATGGCGAATTACTCTCATTAAAGTGTAGATAAAAAAAAATAAACAAACATAAGGTGTTTTAGGAATATGCGTTCTTATGAATGAAGTTTTACTAAAAACCATGTGGTAGAATAGTTCGCAATCTCATTAGTACTCAGACTCATGATACTAGTAGTATTTACACAAAACAGTGAAGTAGAGATCTATATGCTTTTTAGATGCTAATTCATAATAACATGTGGTAATGTTCTTAGTTTACATGGGTATGATTAATTTTTTAAAAAACCTAACATTAGTTTACAAGTAAAACATTATGTTTTCTTTTTATGGAGATAGGTGCATGATTGTGTCAATAAAGAATACACAATTGTGTTACCTTCATACACTTTCGTGTGAGGAACACATATGGTCGTGCATCAACATTTGGATAACATATGACCATTTACACATTGCACAAAATGATAAAATGTTCCAATACCTAATGATCATTAATTATCGTAAGCACGATGGTGTATAAGGCAAGCACACTTGTGTGACAGTAGATTTCAAATTTGAATTATGTTTGACTTAGTTAAACCAATTTTATTCCAAACACTTAGATTTAATTACCCATCTAGATTCATGCTTGTGTGTGCCACACACACTTAGATTGGGTTTGTTAAGTGAACATGATCACTGAATCATATACTTATGTGTAAAATCAGGTTACAAGAAATAAACCTTGGCATGTACAAACTATTGTCATTTTTGATAAGATCACATATACTATAATAATCCCCACACTATTGCTAGTACCCAAAGTTTTGTGATGATGTTAAGATTATAAATTATTTTAGCATGACCACCAATGAGTATGTGTAGAAAGCATGATTAGTTAATTGATTTCATCATCTCGATTCTACCATATTAATAACATATTATATATAAATGTATCAAAGAATAATATAACCAAAACACCTCATATTATTAATAATCATAATGTATTTACGAATTATAATGAGATACAAGTAAATACATAAAATACATCAACAAATGCATGGCTATAAGACATCTACCTTAACAATCTCACACTTACACTATATCCAATTAAACATACGCCTAATACTATATGTGACTATATGTCTATCATGCTTCTTTTATAATAGACGCTTTGAAATTAGATCAACTAACTTATTATTTGTATCAACTTTCTCAATTTGTACATTTCGATATTAACTGATCTCTCATAACAAGTGGAATCATCTGAGGAAGTGTTTGGATTTTTAATAAGATCAAGGTTCCTTAACCTATGTTGTGGTTTTGTTGTTGTCACAATAAAGGTTTATGGGATTAATAGTGCTAGATACCATCCTAAGTTTAGAAATAAACTTTCCAATCTAAACTACCTCTTTGGCTACCTTAGCCAAGGTAATATACTCAAACTCTATTATAGGATTAGCTATAGTACTTTGTTTAGAGTTCTTCTAACTAACTACACCATTATTCAAACAAAACAAAAATCCTAATTAGAATTTAAAGTTATCATGATCTATTTAGAAACTAGCATCATTGTATGTTTAAATAGTGAGCTCATTTTCCCCTTTATAAACTAAAAACATTTTATTAGTCCTTTTCAGATACTTAAGAATATTTTTTACAATAATCTAGTGTTTCTTACCTAGATAAGATTGATATCTACTACAAATACTCAAAGTAAATAAGACATCAATTTATATACGTAACCTAATATATATAATCGATCCTATTATTGAAGCAAAAGGAATGTGACTCATATTCTCTCTATTTTCAAGTGTTTTTAGACATATCACTTTAGAGAGATATACATCATAAGTCATAGGCAACGACCCATTCTTTGACTCCTTCATGTTAAATCTCTTTAACACTTTATCTATGTATATGTTTTGACTTAGTCCTAGTAACGTACATGATTTATCATGATAGATTTTAATGCCAAAGATTTAGGCCACTTTTTTTAAGTTCTTCATGGAGAAGCACTTGGATAACCAAACTTTCACAGTCTATAAGTGTGAGATATTGTTTCCAATAATCAAGATGCCATTGACATATAATATTAAAAAAAACCACACTCCTACTAACTTTTTTGTACATACATGACTCACCTTTATTTTTGATAAAACCAAATTCTCCAACAATCTCATCAAAACAAATATTCTAACTCTTTAAAGTTTGCTTCAGTCCATAAATGGACCTTTGCAACTAATATACTTTATCTTCTTGACCATCAAGAATCAAGGATTTACCTTAATTTACGGTCATACTCTTCTATAGATTATAGGCATACATATTAAGGGTTAATAAAATTCTGATATATTTGGACAAAATTAGTTTGACCAAGTCAAACTAATTTAAAATTCAAATAATTTGATAACTTATAAGCATATGTGCTCTTTGTATAGGTGTGTATTAAGTTATTTAAGGGTTATTGAATCATGAAAACAGTTGCACAAATTCTATATGACATTTATAAAGGACAGTGGTTATTAGCACATGTATATGACCATTATAGCTCTACACATAGGTGTGAATATAAGTGTCATAGGTGTACATGTTTCATGGTCATGCTTATGACTTTTTTGCTATAAAAGAAAACATGACGAATGTTTCATAGCTCTTTGGGAGAAATAACTATCATACTCATGACTATACCTTTTAGAATCGTACATTTAGTAGCACTAACATCCAAATTGTGTATTTAGCTTCCATTCTTGCTTCATATTGATACTGTAGGTGTTATTGGCTTCTTTGATGAATTTATGATTAATTTCTTAGTCATCTTTTGCCACGTGCAGAATTATAAAGCTTCATCAACAAGTAAGTGTTCTAAAATACCTAGGTATGTATATGTATATATATATATATATATATATATATATATATATATATATATATATATATCTTGTATTGTGTAAAAAACGTGAACCTGTTGTGTTTCTTGGGACTCTTTTTTATTTTTAAAATATATTTGTTACTTGGTTGCCTCTTCGATGACTCTAGAAAGCACTTACATCTAAGTGAATCTCTTAATAACCATATGTGTTTTATAGGTATACACATTACCATATATATCAATCTTTTTTTAAGAACCCATTTGCACCATATGAGTTTTATTATTTTAGGTGTATCTAATAGAATTCATATTTTTTTTATGACCCAAAAACCTTTACCCATACCCAATTGATCTTTCCTAATTGATTGGGTAGGGTAAACTTGAGGGCCTATGGCCACTTAGAAGTCTTAGTTTTGATACATAAATTCTATCTTAGATTTTATGGCCTCAAGCTATTTATGAGAGTCTGAATCCATCATAACATTTATATAAGTCTTTGTTTTGTCATCAGAGATGACTAATATGTCAATATGTTAAGTCATGATATAATCAAATCTTTTGGGCTTATAATGTACTCTATTAGACCTGTGTGACTGTTATGTATCATGATCAACCACTTTTTGTAGCACATCATTTTGTTCAATATCTTTGGTTATCTGTGGTTTAGAAGTCTTATCAAACTTTACTTTTCTCCCATTAATCTTTTTCGAAAGGAATTAATTTTCTAGAAAGACACTAATACAAGCAATTTGCTTTTTTGGATGACAGAAACAGTAACCTTTAATTTTCTTTGGGTACCCTACAAATATACATCTATCAATTTCAAAGTTAAGCTTATTTGAAGTAAATTTCTTATCATAAGCCTCACAACTCCAAACTTTCAGATACCTTAAATTGGACTTTCACCAAATCCATAACTCATAGGAAATTGAATACACAGAACTGGACGGAACCTAGTTTAGTGTATATGTTGTTATTTTTAGGGTATAACCCCAAAATGACAAGGGTAGTTCAGTAAACTCATCATCGATCTAACCAAATCCATCAAGGTCTAATTTCTAGATTTAGATACATCGTTGTGTTGTGGTTTACTAAAGGGCAAGAGTTGTAAACTATATCCTACTTTTTCAGATATTTACTAAATTCAACACTTAAGTATTCCCTTCCTCAATCACTTCAAAAAATCTTACTGCTTTTGTTGAACCCCAACAAAGAAGATGGAAAATAACCTAGAAGGAGAAGGAGGGGGAGGGGGAGAGGGGGAGGGGTGAATAGGGTTATTAAAAACTTTTTGAAAACTTAGAGATTTTTCTTAATCATTAAGCCACCAACCAAACAAGATTATATATCAATCAACAATTATTCAAGCAATCAATAATGTAAAACACAACAATAAATAAGTAAATAAATAAAGAAAAAAATGCTCAGTCAATTTTAGAATGGTTCGGAGCTTCTTTATACCTCCTATGTCCGCTACTTCAAACAACCCGACTTGAAAATTTCTTTCCACTAACTTCAACCCCGAAATTACAATAGTTTTGATACAAAGGATTTTGCCCTTCCTACACTAGTTTTGATATAAGAGATTGTGCTTTTAACTTAGTTTTACATAGGGATTATGCCCTACACTAGTTTTATGACATTTCGCTCAAGGGTTTGTGGAAAACAAAATATGAAATTGCCTCACATGGTTAATACAACAATAAACTCATAAAGGTTTCTCTCTAAGTGTATGCAATATGGTTCAATGAGATTTTTTTGGAGAAAGGATTTAGAGAATGAAATATGGCTTTGTGGCTTTCTTTCTCTTTCTTTTCCCAAACTCAATTCAACTTCTAAAATATAAATGTTGAGAGAAGTGGCCATTGGAAACTGAGTAGATGGTCGTTAGAGATTTCTAAGTAGACACACGGTTGTGTTCTTCACTTAGACGGTCGTGTACTCTTGATACATGCAGTCCAACAGTCACATTTTCCTATTGCAGGATCGTGTGCTTTTTGATTCGATTTGATTTGATGGTAGAACATATGTTAAAATGCATTATAAGCTCATAACATGTATTATTCTAAAAAAAAAAATTATGAAAAAAAATCATTTTAATTATAAAACAATCATTTTTAACATAACTATCATGTCTCCTTCTTTTTGTTGTAAATAAAAAAGGAATGTTAGAAGTTTTCAATTTAACACAAAAATTTTCTTCCTCTTAAGATAGTTTTTTGTCATTTTAAGCACACCAAAAAAAAAAAAAAAAATCTCTCTGTTTCAAAAGTAATTTAATTCCCCCTATTTGAATCATTTTAAACTTCCTATTTTTCAATGATACCAAGTAAAAATAAATTTGATACCAATTGTTAATAAAATGATTACTCCCTCTCACAAGAACATACACAAAGTATACAAGGAGCATTCAATTTATTTCTTCCCTTTTTTGAATGAATGTAGTTATTAAAATCAAAATTTTCAAGAATAAGAAATGATCATCAAACATTTTTGGGAAAATTAACTTGCAAAAAATCAAAAATTAAAAACTGGAGAATTTTCTACAATTTTGGGTCAAGCACGACCGTGTAAAAGATATGCACGGTCATGTATGTCTAGTTAAGTGACATGCATGGTTGTGTGTCTTTTAAGCAAGGAACCGTGACTGGGCAAATGTATCATACACAATCGTGTAACTTCAATACATGGTTGTATATGAGCTACAAATCCTAGAACTCTGCAGACTGCACAATATTTGATCAAAACATCATAAACACATCACTTTTACATGTTTTGACCGTGGGGGACACTCAAAGTATGAATCCATGTCATTTGAAATCAACACAATCAAATTCAATCCAATTTAACATGAATTCCTAATATTACACATGTCATAACCAAAACATATCACACTTGTATCAAATCAGCCCAATTAATCAAACAAGGTAAGTATAAATATGCATATCAATTCAACATAGTTACAACATTCCATAAGTCATCATCATCATCAATCAAGTATAACATGATAAGAATTAAGGTACTTACTTGGATTGATAACTTTTCTACACCATTTTTTTATTCTTTCTCGGTGTATAAGCATAAGGAGATTTGTTTTTCTTTATCTTCATTATTCGAGTCCTCCTTGCTCAATGCGGTAAGCATCTTCTTCTTAGATTTGTTTTTTTTTATCCGAGGACATTCTTGTCATAATTTCTTTCCTTTCTGCACTGGTAGCAAGTCACAACTTTTTCTTTCTTCTTTATTCCTTTGATAAGAACTTGTTGAACTTCTTGGGGAGTATCTTTAAATCCTCTTTATCCATTAAGCTCTCTTTTTTAGTTGAGTTTTCTTTGTTTTTGCTTGAATCCTCTTTAACCTTGAGTGCAATATTCTTCTTCTTCTTCTTCTTCTTCTCCTTCTTGGGCATCCATTTCATTTCGTGAGTTAGAAGACTTGCGATCAATTCATCCATGCCCATGTCGGTCAAGTCTTTTGATTCCTCAATTGCCATCACCTTTATGCTTTAATATTCCAATAATGACCTTAGCACCTTTTTGACCAACTTAACATCCTCAAACCTTTTACCCAATCCCCTTAATTTATTTATTAGGTTTGAGAATCGTTTGTACATTTCCATGATGCTCTCTTCTTTTTTTATTTTGAATAACTCATACTCACATAAAAATATCTCTATCTTGGACTCATTCACTTGGCTTGTACCTTCGCAAGTCATTTGGAGGATCATCCAAGCTTCATATGCTGTTTCACAAGAAGAAACATGATTAAATTCCGTGACACCCAAAACACAAAATAACATCTTTAAAGCCTTACAATTTAAGCTTATTAATTTTTCATCATTTTCAGTTAGCTCATCTTCATTTTTGGGCAAATTCGTATTTGGATTTATGGGAACAAAATCACCTGTATCTATAATTTTCCAAAGCTTATAGTCAATGGATTAAATAAAAAATTTCATATGAATTTTCCATTGACCATAGTTTTCTCCACAAAACAATGGTAACCTAAGTGAACTACCTCTTTATCAAAAGTTGGTTTAGGAAATAAATTTGCCATTAAATTTTTAAAATTGGTCTTAAGCCCTTAAAATCATTTGATTTTCAAAAATAAGAGCCTTCACTCTAATATGAATTGTTGAATCCTAATAAACAAGATGACAAATAATCTAGAAGGGGGTGAATAGGTTTATTAAAAACTTTTTGAAAACTTAAAGATTTTTCTTAATCACTAAGCCACTAACCAAACAAGATGATATATCAATCAACAAATTATTCAAGTAATCAATAATGTAAAGCATAATAATAAATAGATTAACCAATAAAAATGGTCAGCTGATTTTAGAGTGGTTTAGAGCTTCTCCATGCCTCCTATGTCTACTACTTAAAGTAACCCCACTTGAAGATTTCTTCTACTAACTTCAACCCTAAAGTTCAATAATTTTGACACAAATGATTTTGCCCTTCTTAAACTAGTTTTGATACAAGAGATTGTACCTTTAACTTAGTTTTACACATGGATTATGCCTCAAACTAGTTTCACGGGATTATGCTCAAGGGTTTATGGAAAAAAAAATATGAAATTGCCTCACAAGGCTAATACAACAATAAGCTCACAAAGGTTTCTCTCAAGTGTATGTAAATATTGGTTCAATGAGAGATTTTTGGAGAAAGGATTTAGAGAATGAAATATGGCTCTATTGCTTACTTTTTCTCTTTTTTCCCAAACTCAATTCAACTTCCAATTTATAAGTGTTGAGAGAACTAGCCATTGGAAACAGAGTAGATAGTCGTTGGAGATTTCTAGGTAGACATATAGTCGTGTTCTTCACTTACACGGTCATGTACTTTTTGATACACGTAGTCCAACAATCATATTTTCCTATCGTACAGTCGTATGCTTTATCCACACATGGTTGGGTGTCTTTATGTCTCCAAATCCAAAAGCCCACACGATCACCCGCACGATACCTACACGATCTCCATACGATTAACATTTTCCAGGTCATACAGGCATGTGTTTGCTCTGTATAGGCATGTGTCTAGCAAAATTCTTCTTACACAACAACGATTGGAACTACACAAGAGTGTACATCCTTATAGGTTAACCTCACAATTGTATGCTTAAAAAATAAACGATCATGCATCCTTGTTTTGTCGCACATGGATGCTTTGCACGATTCAACCAAATCATGTGTTACCTTTATAACAAATACACGATCGTGCATCCTGACCACACATGATTGTGTGTCAGGCTTTAACTGCAATATTAAACCCTTGGGTCTTATTCTTGTCATGATCAATTCATGCAAGGATTGGTTAGATAATTTAACATTTGTTTTGTATTAATTCAAAACCCATAGGGGTCTAATAGCTTTTATCGAGTTACTTTTCTATCTTGCTTTTGAATTCTTTGAACATGTCAATTCCAGACTGGTGTTTCATTAGAAGCACATAGCCATATCTATTAAAATCATCAGTAAATGTCATATAGTAAAGTTTGCTATGCCTACTATACACTGTCATTGATCCACACATATTATTATGTATAATTCTTAGTAGTTTAGTCATCTTTTCACCATGACCACAAAAAGGAAACTTGGTTATCTTGCTTATTAGGCATATTTGCATTCATGATATGACTAGAATTCAAATAATTGTAAAATCCTAGTGGACTAGAGTTTTGAAATATGTTTTGGGCCCATAAACGCTAACCTACAATGCAATCGATATATGGGATTTAGTTTATTAGATTTGATTCATTTTTTACTTACATTATGAACATTATTATCATTTAAATTTAGAACATATAAACCATTAATTAAGTTAGTTATTCTATAGAGACTATTATTCAAGCTCATAATTAAAGTATTATTAGTAATCAAGAATGAATACCCCTTTTATCTAAAACAGATACAAAAATTAAATTTCTAGAAACAATATGTACATAATAACAGTTCTTGAGTTCCAATACAAGCTTAAAAGATAAACACAATAAATAAGATCCTATGACTAGAGTTGTTATCCTTACTTTATTCCCTAACACATAGGTCTACCTTTCCTTGGTTGAGCGATCGACTTTACTTTGGTCTCTACACATCCTAAGTGATATGAGTAGCACTTCTATGTCAACGACCCAATATGAATTAAACAAATAAGGTTAATCTTAATAATAAACATACATAAAGTAAAAGTAGCCAACTTTTTCTTTTTTTCTAGGAAAGTCTTGTAATGTTTCCTCTAATGGCTTGGTTTGCCAAAAAAAAAAAAAAAAAAAAAAAAACAAACAAACAACCTCTCTCACTCCCATACCACATTTACGCTTGTGCTTAGCATTAACCAACAACATGTCATTATCCTTCCACTTATTCATGTCTTGTTTGGTAGTCCTAATAATGTTTAATAACTTTATAAGAGAGATCTCCTTCTTTGTAAGATTGAAGTTTATGATGAAATTCAACCATAAAGGAAGGAGAGAGTTTAACAAAAGGTTAACGAACCCTAAATTAGCTAGCCTCTCAATGAAACCAATCATCTTGGCTTCATGAGTGCTTCTTATACAACTTTAGTCATCTTATAATTAAGCAGGGCATAACCCACCTAATAACATTCGAACCTCTTTCGAGTTCTATATATCTCACAAAGTTAAAGAAGTATGGATTGAGCATCCATATCTTTATGCTAAACTTATAGCTCGGATGACATAAAAGTTAACATTAAACACTAAACTTCCATACAGTCTTTGACATACTTTTTATGAGCATATCTCTTGACTTTGGTGGCATTAGGACTAGGCTTAAAGGGTAGGGCCCTTTCGAGGACATACAACCATTCTTCTTAACGTAGTATAATTCTAAAGTTCTTGTACCAACTAAGAAAATTGGTGCCCTCAAGCTTATTTTCTTTGTCCAAAATCATACATAATGAATTTCATGTTGTCATGGTGATAATTTGAACCTACATCTATAAATAAGAGTTAATTAGTTGATTGCTAATAGTATAAATAAGAGTTAATTAGTTGATTACTAATAATTTGTTTAATCAGTTATTATTAAATGTTCCTACTATTTTTCTAAGTCAACAACCTTTACTATTATACTTGATAAGTCTCAGTGGATTTTTAGTAGATTATCCTATTATGTCAAATCAACCTTCACTTTGATGACCAAGCCAAGATGACTCGAATAGATAAGTCAATCAAACCAATCATCAAAATTTCATGATCTCAAGCAAAAAAGTTTTCCTAATGAATCTTGAAGACCTTAATTGTGATTCTCGGTATCAGTATATTAGATACTACATATCATTGCATATCAAAAATACACTTTCACTTAGCCTCTAATATGTTCTACTTTCACTTTGGTGAACAAGCAGAACAATATTAGCTAAGTCAAACCCAATATAGCCAATAACTAGTCTTTCCTCTAGTAGAACAATATTAGCTAAGTTTTAATAATTTTTTTACATATACTTATAATAGTGTTTACTTAAATTATCTTTATAATTTTTTTTTAACGATGTTTAATAAAAATACCATTAAACATATAAAAAAACTTCAATAAAAGTCTTATTTACTCGTTTTTAGTAGTGTTTTATTAAACACCACTAAAAATACGAGAAAAATAACGCTAAAAGTTTCTCATTTTTTTTTTCTACAACACATCAAATTCTTGCGAGCATTTTTTATTTTCAGTTGGAGTTTAAAGACAATTCCTATGAGTATTACTAAACTCAGCGTGCTGACCACCTCATCACCGGCTAGCTCATTGTATTGTCATTTACCGAAAAAAGGTTAGTCTACTGTTTAGGTTTAACTGAAATATTTTATTGTTAGGTAAATTGATGGGTTAGGTTCATCGAAACAAGGTTACAATTAGAACCCCGCGTTCGAAAAGGAAAGCTTCAAACATGAGAAAACTATGTTGTTTTCCCTGATTTAATTTTAACTTCTCATGATTGTCACAAAATGCATAGAAAGCGAAACCGAGGAGGAGAGAGTGCACCGGTGCTGCCATGTTCAATGTTGGGTGTTGGATTCCAGACACGACTAGATTTGCTCTTGGTGGTCTATAGGTGCTTCAGCTTGGTGACTTCTATCAGCACTCTTTTGTGGATTACAGTCAACTTTCTCTCTGTTATTCGCTCCTTAAAAAATGGATCAGATGTATGCTGTGTGCTTTATGTTTACATTTTTTGTGTTGTTTTTTGGTTTTAGTTTATGTGCTTTATGTTGTTTTTTGTTTTAGGTACCAAACATCAAGAAGAAGAGTTTTCAGGAGAAAAAGATACAGAGAAAGAGATAAAGAGAAAGGTAAAAATTTATTCTTTACTTTCAAAGTTGTGAACTTTATATGCGTGTTTGTCAGTTCTCTTTGATCTTTATTTCCTCGAATAGCATTCTTATTCAGCTTTCATTTTAGAAAAAAAAAATGTGTTTATTTGCATATCTATTTGAAGCTTTTGGCTAGTGGATTTTTTCTTGTTCTGCATGCATGGGGTAAGTTTTCTGATTCTATTTATGGGTTTGGAAATGCAAGAGGATTTTATTGATGGGTTTTGAGTTTTCTGGGATTCTTTGTTGTCTTTCGTGAGATGGAATCAACTTATTTGATTTCTTAGTGGGGTTGAAATATTTTGGGTGGCTGGTTTATTATTTTATGGCCTAGAAAATTGAGATTTTTAATTTTGAGTTTTGTGGTTGTGTTTGGTTGCTTAAAACTTATGAAAAGTGAAAGGTTTGAAAATTCATATTTCTAAAATTGAAACAACCTGCCTAGGTGTCGTAATAATTGTGTAGAGCTTCTAGTTCACTATAATTCTAAATTCATATTTCTAATGGATTGTCTGGTAATGGAGACTGGATGTGATAAATTGATTAAGCATTATATCACGGTGGTTTTCAAAAAGGGTTCATTATAAGTGTATTTTGATTTACAAAAGCTGAAGAATATTAGTGGCACATATAAAGTCATTGGATAGGTGTACCATTGGGGTATACTGTTAATGGACCAATTTTCTGTTAAACGTAGAGGTTGACTAGATTACTTTGGATGGTTCAGAGTATCAATAAATGGAGCAAAATTTTTGGGCTGCCAGTTATAATGTTTGAGTTAAGAAAGGAAGGACAATGAGAGTTTAAAGGATCAAAAGGCACTCTGTCCTAGACGTTGGGTAGGTAAATTTTGAACTAATGATGTTTTATTGGTTTAAAAAACTGAAAGGTAGAGTTATCTATCTTTGGAATTTTTTCTGAATTTACTCTTGCTGGTTTAGTAGTGCATATGCTAAAACTTGAATATTGCATGAATAAACAGAACAGAAATTCCACTAAAGTTGGGTCTCAATCAGTATTTGAAGTTATGTTTCTCATGAAAAAGAAAAAAAAAAAAAAGAGAAATATAGAGGTTGCTTGCCTTTTCTTTTTTCTATGTTTTGCTTTTTTATTGATACTGACTGGAGCATCATATAGTTAGTAAACTGCGTTGGTTTTTTTTTAAATTGTTTAGAAGTTTGGTTTCAAAGTAGTAAGAAAATGAATTCTGGAGCTACAAGTTCGTTGATGTGTACAGTACTCTGTCATTGACTATGTATTTTATATTCACTGAAATTTGAAAATTTGTCTTCTCTACTGAGTCTATCAATAGAGTCTGCATGATGTGTTTATCCATGTGAAAATTCCGTTCCAAATTATGTAAAATTTGAGGACCTCTGCCAGTCAAGTTTATTTTTCAAATCATACTCACTTTCCTTGCATTTTATTTTTTTAATGCAACTCTCATAATATGTCAGCTGCTATTGCCAACTCATTGTCAGATTCTGCCCCGAAGTCTTTATATTACACTAAACTAGCTAAACACTATCCAAATAAACTGAAGTTTTGGAAAAATAAGGTTTCACTATCCCAAGTGAAGTGAAATTTAGGGGGAATCTAAGTTTTATGCATTTTAGATTTATGCCCTTTTATTATATTTCAAGTGAAGTTTCTCAACCAATCATAGGACACACTATAAGTGACCCATTGAAGTCTGAAAGTAATCATAGGGCACACTATAAGTGACCACCTAAAATTTTTAAAAAGGATTGTAATATGACTTGTTATGTTTTAGTTATTAAGAATGGTTTGATTGTGTTACAACATATGGAAGTGTGCAATTCATTCCTCTGAAAGTTTTGATTTTAACGTTTTTTCGAATAAAGCCTTATCTTGAAAATTAGCTACTTCCTTGAAAAGATCTATTTGCCTCATAGTTACCTGTTGGACATAAGGTTTACTTCACCTGCTCTTAGTAAGGTATTGACCATCTGGGTATTTAGAAACTGTGCAAAGGACGAGGAAGTAGCTAAGATATTGAGAGGAAGGCATTGTTGACTCATTCGTTTTTTTGGTTGCCCATGTCGAGATGTACTTCTTAAAAATGCTGTGCTTAGTTATACATTTGTGTCTCAGTTATATATTGTTTGAATATGACTTTCAATTGAGATACAATGTTATTTCTTTTTCTGCATGATAAATGACTGTTGTATTGAAAGTTCTTCCATTTGATTAGTAATAATCATAACAATCTCTTAGAGATACTTATTCAAGAACCTTAAGTTACAACTTCTGAGTGGGGTCTGACATAAAGCTTCTGATGCAGCAGTGGGAGGAGAATAGGCAAAAATAAAGAAATAGAAAGATATATGACAAAGATAGCCAAGAAGCAGAATAGAAAATAGATGAAGAATAACAGCAAATTAAGGAGTAATAGACAGATATAAGGAGATAGATCTTAGATAGAAAAAGCTGTGATTATTTGGATGTATAGTGACTTAACTGTGTTTGCATGTTCATAAATTTGATTTGAGTTATGCACATTGGAACTCTGGCAATGTCTCACCATTTGGAGCCTTTTTAATTCAGTAGATAAGACTAAGCTGCCTTTGCACTATCTTTTGTGACCTGTTGATTTCAAGACTTCTCCTCCAGAATCAAACTCGACAACGTTGGGTAGGAAATAAAAGATCTGAGAACAGAGCTCAACTAGTGCAGGAACCCAAACTAAATTGAGTTGACTGAATGTTCTGAAATAGTCAATTAATCAGGGCTTCTACTATAATATCTGAATATAACATTGATAAGGAGAGTTAATTTCAACAATCAGATTCTAATTGCTATTAGTGTCACCAAATCTCAAGTGGGAAAAATTTAAAGATGTTATTAGTGTTGGGCTGATACTTCTTAGTGCATTCATGACTGGAGCTCGGGATTTGTCATTTGACTTCTATGGCTATGCAGTTGTTTTCTTAGCGAACATCTCCACAGCAATATATCTTGTCATCATCGCTCATATTGGCAGTACTCACACTTATTTGTTATTGTTGTATTTTTCCTTTTTGTTCTCTTTTCACTAGCTTGACATTTTTCTAAAATAATTTTCTAAAGTTCTCTTTTTTTTTTTTTTTTCCTTAGGGAAGTCCAGTGGCCTTATTAGCTTTGGTCTTATGTTCAACTGCATCGAGAAGCTACTAGCATTCTTGCATGCGAAGAGCATTGTACTCCTAGTTGTCGAAGAATAGAATCCGTATGGACTCATAAGTTTGGTTTCCAGTATGTTGATCTAGATCAAGTATGTTAATAGTTGTTCTAAAGTCTGCAGAATGCATCAGTACTTAATATTGAACATTATAGAATTGTTTGTGCATAAATGCTTATTATTTTAGTTTATTTTAAACATTGTAGAATTATAATGAATATTTATTGATACATTTATACATTATGAGTTTTTGTTGAATATTTATTTTTTAATGATATACATAAATTATTGAGTTATTTTGTATTTTGTATATTTAGATTGAAAGATTTTTCAATTTATGCAGGAAATAATCAATTACAAAAAATGTTAAATTAAAACAAATAATAACAAAATTTAATGAGTATTAAAATATATAAAGTCAGATGATGGTAAATATAATAACAACCGTTAATAAAAATAAAATAAAAAAATAAAAAAAACTTTGGGAAAAAACAAAAAACGTTGTTAAAAGTACCGACAAAAGTAATTAAAAATGCTGATAAAAATAAAAAAACGTTGTTAAAGGTTATAAAAGACATTGGTAAAAGTAATTAAAAAGCATTGGTAAAAGTATGAAATGTTGTTAAATGTTATAAAAAAATATTGGTAAAAGTAACAAATTGCCATTAAAAGTTACAAAAAAGGCCAATAAAAGTAATTAAAAAACGCTAGTAAAAGTAAAAAAATTGTCAATAATTTTTGCATGAACAATGGTGTGAACATTTTTAGCAATAATAATGGTTTCGCCGACACTTAAAATACTATTAAAAGTAGCAAAAAATACTAGTAAAAATTTGTTCTTTAAGGGTCTTTTTTTGGACATACACCAATATTTGTTATAAGCGTCAGTAAATGTTATATTGATACACATTTTAATGGCATTTAAGTAAATGTCGGTACAAATTTTAGCGGCATTAAAGAAAGGCCAATAAAAATCCTTTCTGGTGTAGTGTTCGAGTCTTCAAGTAATTTATAAAACTTTGTCTCATAGTTACATTTGTCTCATAGTTACATATTTATAAAACAGTTACAAGTAACTCCTATTCTAAATTTTAGATGGTAAAATTAAAACCTCGAGTTATATTCAAAGGAAAAAAGGTGAGTCAAAAAATTACATTGAGAAGTCATAAGAAAAGGTAGAACATGTAATTTTTTTAAAATATAATATATATTTCCAAAATTTTCAAACATACATAAACTAGTGAAACTTGTACACCGAGCATCATGCATATACAACAACAATCATATGTGCATACAATTAAAACTAACATGCATATACAACAACCATCATATGTACATACAATTAAAATTAAATAAATTAATTTTAATTAATTACCTATGTGTCAAATTACATTGTAGTTTTTGTAATTATACAAAATTACAAATAGACATCAACTGATGTGGACATTTAATTTTAGCCCTCAAGGCAGTCAACTTAGTCAAAACATAATTAAACATATTGCACACAATCATGTAACATTAGACACATGATCGTGACAAATCTAATTCATCGAACATGGGTGTGTGCTAATCATGTACCCTTATATTTGAAACCAAATAGAATTTTAGATCCCTCTAAGGGAAGAGACATGACTAATGCATGATTTAGCATACTAGTAGATTTTGGTTTACACACAGGCATGCATTCCATGTGCATAATTGTATGTTGACACACAAATGAATATATGAGGTCATGAACCTAGTGTATCATGCTACACACAACCATATGTTCTCACACACATAACCATGTGTGGCATTTTTTCTAGAATTCCCAATGACAGGAATCATTGGAAAATCACTTATTTTGGCAATGCTAACGCCTAAAATGACCTATATTGGCATGAAATGCGAAATTCATTTCAAACAACATTTTGCACAACACAAAAAAAAAAAGCGATTTGTGTATCAATGCAAAATTGACTTATTGACCCGGTCCATATAAAAGTTTCAACCAACAATTTTTGCAATTTTTCAATAAAACTATAAAAAACTAAAAGTCAATAATTAAACAAATTTGCATTAATAATCAAACTCAACATGTTACGTCCATATTTGAAACAATATACAATAACATGCATATGAATTAACACAAGAAAGATTTTCATACAAATTAAAGATGGTGGCTTTAATACCATTATTAGAATCCCACAATTGTCAAAAAGACACCTATGCAGTAGAATTAAAACTTATCACAGGGTTTAATAATTCTAATGGCAAATCATGCCTATTAGAGTGTATGAACAAAAAAAAAAAAAAAAAAACAAACAAACATAAGGTGTTTCAACAATGTGCATACTTATGAATGAAGCTTTACCAAAAACACTCCGGGTGCTAGTTTAATTTGCAATTCTATCAGTTTTCAAACTCATAACACTAGTAGTATCCATACGAAGCAACAAAGTAGTGATTCATATTCTTTATAGATGCTACTTCGTAATGACGCATGGTAGTATGCTTAGTTGCATAGGTGTGCATTTAATTTTCTAGAAAAATAAAGCTTAGCTTACAAATAAAATGTTGCATTCTCTTTTTATAAAGATAGGTGCATGGTCATGTCAACAAAAAACACACAATCATCCTAGCTTTATAAACTCTCGTGTAAGGATTATACATGGTCGTGTATCAACATTTGTATAATGCATGATCATTTACACAATACACAAAGTGACAAAATGTTTCAACACCTAATGATTATTAACCATTGTAAGCATAATCGTGTACAAGGTAAACACACTTGTGTGATTACAAATTTCAAATTTAAGTTATGTTTGACTTAGTTAAACCAAATTCCAATCCAAACACTTAAATTTAGTCAACCATCCAGTTGCACACCCATGTGTGCGACATAAACACAATCGTGTGTCAAGGTAAATCGACCTTTCCAACATTGGACCTGATTCAAATCGAACCAATAAGTCACACGTGACAATACCCAAATGCGTAAACACTCGGATAACAATCTTATATCTCCTAAGTTAAATAAGCTTTTATATTGAACAACTTGTAAACTCTTTACTAACTCAATAGTACCTAAATTCAAACTAAATCTAAACACAACTCATGGGTAACCTCTAGCAAAGCTTCATGACTACCCAAATAGCATAATATCAATATACATCTCTAAGCTTAATAAACTCAATAGCCAATGCAAAATACAATCTTTTTGTCATCGTGTCTCACAAGATGAGATATAGATTCTTGTCTATCTAAAAAGTCCTTGTATATACAAATATATAAATTAGAGTATCAGATACAACAACAACCGATTTAGCTATGACACTCAATAGAGACACTACTCTTATGTCTAAGATTGACAAATCCTATATTGATCTATTATAGTTTTTATATTGATCTATTATAGTTTTTATACTGATCATGATAAGGTTAATCAATCACCTTTATAACACCCCATTTATGGTAATGCATTCAATAACATCAAGTAACATCAGCCATGGTATAAGACAAATTGATATGTCTCAAGTCAAAGGACTACATGTACCTATTAAATTATGAGGATTAGTCTACAAATATAAGGTAACACCATTTATATGGAATTCTCATCATTGGGTCTATCTAGCAAACATGATTACTAAATCATATACCTATCTGTAGAACTAGGTTGAAAGTAACAAACCTTGACATGTGTAAACTATCAATATCTTTCAATGAGATCATATATACTATGATAATCCTCACACCATTGTTAGTGCCCAAGGTTTTAAAGAAATATTGAGATTACAAATTGTTTTAACATCATCACTAATAAATACATACAGAAATCATGATCAGTTAACTAATTCCATCATCTCGATGTTACCATACTGAAGACATATTATATATAAATGTATAAAACAATAATATAATTAAAATATCTTAAATTTTTAATAATCATAATGTATTTATAAATTACAATGAGATACAGGGAAATACATAAAATACATTGACAGATACATGACTATATTTCACCTACCTTAGCAGGGAACTTATTTTACATAGTTATGTTGCCTTGGTTTTTTTGTTTATTGCATAGATGCTTTTGTGTTTCATTCTATATTTCTTATGCTGTAAGTAGATGTTCTAAGGTTGTTCACAGACATGTAACAATAAGAAGGTGTTTGCTTACCATTATACACATCCATTGATAAACCTAAAGATATCTACCAATAATTGATGAATGAGTAGAACACTTATATTCTTGTCTATATTAGTAATGTTTTGATTGTATGTCTAGGATTAGATTTGTTGCTTTATCTTATGTCCTTGCCTTGGCTTTTTATAATTAATGGCATAATGGTTTAATAGATGACATTTTTGCTTTAATTTGTATGACTTTGTGTTTGATAATGACCTATCTAGCTAATAAGTGTTTTACTAAACTATGTCCCATACAATGCATGCTTTAAATATGAACACATAGATTGGCATGTATATTTTGGTGTCTTATAATCTAGAATTGGTGATATCAATTTGTGTTTTGTATGCTCGATCCATAAATACCTATGAATCAGCCCATTGACACTTATTCTTGTTAGTGTCCCCACATTGATTTTGGGTTGTTTGTGGGCTAATTATATTCTATGTATGTTATTGGTTACATGTCCTCTTTTCTTTTAAATTAATTTTATGGATATATAAATTGTATAATTAAGGCTGTCAAATTGATCATATTTAGAAATGTTAATATGTTGTCAAGTTTTTGTTTTTTGTGTGAAAGAATATAAAGACTTCTTAAGCTACAAGTGGACTAAATGCAAGAGTCCATGGACACAAGAGGATAAGGCATGCCAACAAACGTAATCTAGAAGGCACAAACATATTATAAATACTTTTATCTATTTTATATGTCTATTAACTCTTTATTTTATAGGTTCCTTTTATAATTAATTGTTTTAGTTATTTTAGTCATGTTTTTTTAGGATGATATTAGTATTAATGTGTTAATGTATGGTTGTAATTTATGTGTTTTATGGGTGACTATACTTGTAGCATTCGCATGTTTAATAATAGGAATTTTAATAAATAGGGTAAAACACTATTAAATAAACCACTTTAGTGAAGGCTAGCCTTCGGGATAGACAGCCTGTGTGCTAATACCTTCCCACATCATACTTAACTCTTTAAACATGTCCATTGTGTAATTAAGTGTGGTTTGGGTCCTTTGCAAATGATCTACAAGTTGTCAATCTTTTCCAATGTTTTCTTTCCTAAGTGAAACCTTGGGTGGCAACTCTAAATCACTTCATGATATGTAAAAAACCTATTTTTGCACTTCTTTTAGTCATAGTAGGGTGATTGAATAAGGGTGATAAGTCTTACTTGGTTAGACACGGTAAAAACCTAATATAATTATAATGATTTCACTGGGGAAAATGCAAAAAGTTAATTATAATGTGGTTCACTTAAAGGTGTTTTGTATGTTTAAAAGATTCCTTATGCATTCATAACACTTCCACACATTATACACTACTTGTCTCTTTTAACCCTGATAATAATATAAACTTCTACCTAAAAGCTCATTTGGCTTAGGGGTTGTATGTCTTGTGCATTAGCCACTGACACGTACCTTTAGGTATAAAGAAAAAAAACCTATGTTTTTTACCTTTGGTATCTTTTGAACTTTACCTAAGTCAAACCTATGTAACTACCTTTACAAGTTTGCCTTTACAAGTTAACCTTTAAAACCCTCTTGCATATGACTAATTGAGTCAAATCCTTATCTATGAAATTTTGATATTTGTATACTTATTTCAAAATATGTTTAGACCTGTGATGCTAAAATTTCATCAAGTTTTCTATAAATGGTACTCACCAAGAAAAAACTTTTAAAACATCATTTTGCTAAAATCTCTTGCAAGATGACTTAACATATTGTAAAATAGGTACATAAAGTAAAAGCCTTTACACATAAGGGTTTATTAGAATTTAGGTCATAAATCGTTAGGCCCTTTGATAGTTTAGTTAGCATTAACCTTACCTGGGGTAAAATTGACTTTTGACCTTCTACTAACTAGAGAGATAAAAAGGTAAAAAGAGTAATAAGGGGGCAAAGTTGTAAAGTTGTAAGCCTTAAATTAGCCTTGATTTTTATTGAAAAGGTATTACGCCTAAATTTTTAAGGACTTTAGGCCTAAATTTCTATCATTATCATAATATGGCCTCGAATTAGGCCTAATTTTTGTTGAAGGCATTAGACTTAAAGTTTTGTCATTGTCATATTACTTTAGAAGCACCAGGCCCGAGTGTTGTAAAAGTTTAATGGGTCTTAAGGGGCGATAGACCTAAGTTTTGTTATGTAAATAAACCTAAACTTCGTTAAAGGGCATTACGCTTAGTTCGTGTCATTACACTACTAGTGTAAGACCCGCCGCCACGAGTACCCCTGCTGCTGAATAATACTGTTCTTTTATTTATTAAATTGAAAATCGGGTACTCGCGACGGGAATCCTACAAAAATAAACCTGCTACTAAATTACATTCGCATGCGGAAGCTGAAAACAAACTGAAATATACAATGAGCCCAAACTGGCCTTTCATATATACAACTGTTCTTTACATGGTTCTTTACAGCTGAGTATATACATAATACATACAAGACCACACAGGTCCAAAACTGAAAATACATACAAATAACTAGTATGTATGGGGTCCTCTTTCGCAAGCCTCAGTCCACCCGCTCCTCGCCAGCAGCAACAAAACCTGAAAAGGAAGGAAGAAGGAAGGGATGAGTGATAAAGATCACCCAGTAAGCATTTCTTACTTCCCTCAACCCAAGCAAGCAACACACAAGCAATAACGTACCTGGCCTCGGCCCTAAACATACATCTAGTCGCTTGCTGGTACTGAATCTGATTACTGATTATCTGTTTCTCACTATTATCCATTTTATGTATTGCATGACATGACATGATATCTGAAATAGCTGATGATGCATGCATCTGAACAATCTATATGTACCTGAAGGTACCTACTGTGCTGATCAGACTGATGAATACAAGGATTCGGCATCCTAGCCATATGGGCTGAACATTCTAGCTACAGGCTAGAAAGCTGAAAATGTAATGCTACTGAGCAGTTTGACTGGTGTCAGAAAGCTGAATCCCACATATGCCCCCTCGAGTTCATCCAAAATTGTAACCCGTATATCGGGTTCTGAATGCTAAAACTACTGAATTCAGATCCCTAGATCATCTTTAAGGCTACATGCTATGTGATGGTATGCGTATGCAGCATTTCTTATCTGATTCCTGGCTTATCTGATAATTATTAGCCTTCTGGATGATTACCAAACCTTCTTAAATCATTTTCTGCTTCATTCTGGAAAACCTGCTGAGCACACAGGCGTGTGGACTAAGCACACGGTCGTGCAGCACACACACACGGTCGTGCTGGGCAAGGGCACACGGGTGTGTGCCAAGACGCACGGGACCGTGCAACCGACCGTGCAACCGATCGTGCTCGGTTCTAGAAAAATCTGGCTATTCATGCGAAGAAGGACACATGACCGTGTCCCTCAGGACACACGGTCGTGTCCTCAGCTTCCAGGCCGTGTGCACTTCGTGCACACAGGCGTGCGCTCGCAGAAACACAGGCACACGGGCGTGCGTCTGCGGACACACGGGCATGCACCTGGTTTTGCAGCGACAAGACTCACCTAGAAGATGCAAGAACTTAACTATTTCACATTCAAACTGAAATTAAACTTACACACACTTCAATGGCACTTCAATAAACACATATTCATCATCAATTTCATCTTTCATCCAACATCATGCATTTCACCATGAAAATCTGAGATTTCTCACACTAACACACACATAAATCAGACATCATGCATTCTGGGTGGAAATCATCATACAATCATCAAATCATCATCACATGGCATACCAACATCACACAACAAGCTGGAAACGGAAACACATGTTTCCAACAACATCAAACAAGCTGGGAACACAAGGAGAGAGTAAGAAATACTTACCTCTCGCCATTGAAGCTGGGAACTTTCTCTCCAACTAATCTCTCTGCTCTCTTGCTGGATTGGGAGCTGCTGAAAGCTGGATTTTACGCCTAGGGCTGGGAGCTGCTAAAATGAAAAGGAAAATTAAGCTGAAAATGGGAAAACCGAGTAAGAAAACTAATAAATCTCCTGTCTCTCACACAACCACCCACCTGCACGGGCGTGCAAGGTGAAGTGCACGAGAGTGCACCAAGGGAAATGGAGGAAATTCATTTCCCGCGCTTCGCATGATTAAAACCTCCCTAAAAGAATCATACGAATGCCACACAACTCTGAAAAACTTACTAACTCACCCATGAACTCTTCTAGACTCCCAACCTATTCCTGAATTCTATTTCTTACCCAAAAACTCTACCCCTAAGGGATTTTCTAACCTGGGATGCTACAACTAGGACTCCAAAGGCATTAGACTTAGAATTTTTGCTATCATCTTAGGACTCTAAGGGCATTAGGCCCAAGTATTATCATCATATTAGGTTTCTAAAAAGACACTAAGCCCAACTGCTATAAATATTCAAAAATTTTGTTAAGGACATCAAACCCAATTCTTATCAAAGGTCTCTTAGGGTTAAGGGGCATTAGGCCTAAGTTTTGTCATTATAATAGGTTTTTGTTTTTAAAAGGCATTAGGCCTAAGCTTTTCTCACCTTCCTAGGATTATAAAAGGTTCATTTTTTGTCATTGTCTAAGGAAACAAAGCTACTTCTTATTTTTCCACCCAAATTAATCTTCCATACATAACATATATATGGATAAACTCATATCATGCATTCATATTAACACTTTGTCTTGTAGCCATTTAATAGAGAGAGGAGACATGGCCAAGGGAAACATAATAGATGAAATGACAAAAAGGCTAGAAAACATGGTTAATGAAGGGTAAAAAAGGTGTTATTAGAGAAGATGGACTCAATGATAGACTAAATTACATAGATGATAAGTAAATCAGAGGGAAAACAAAAAACTAAGGAATTTAGTAGGGTAAAGTGACCAATAAATAATAAACCAGTGGACATAGAGGTTAATGACCTCTTCAATTATGATGTTAGATCAAAGAAGGAAAAGACAAAAAATGGGAATGCTAGTTTGAAGGGCAAACATGAAAAAATTACTAAGAAGCTTGAGTAGTTACAATATGGCATAAGAAAGCAAACGGCATCCTTTTCTTCATTGGCTTTACTAGGCATGGATGATTTTGATATACTTGAAGAAAAGAGGTTGCCATCAAGCTTTAAAATGCTTGATTTATCCAAATTTGATAGGATTGGTAATCTAAAGGCATATTTAAGACAGTGTATTATAATGATAAAGATATTAAAGTTGTCCAAAAAATAGATTATAACATTGTTTGCCTTGTCACTAGAAGGGTGTAGACACCTTATTTTGACCTAACTAGGTTTCTCTAATAATGATAGCTTACAAAGGTGAAATACAAGGCTTATACCACAAAATTCTACTATCTATTTCATTAAGCCTAATTCTATCTATTCCATCAAGCCTAAGTTTACTAAACAATAGATGTACAAGGTTGAAAAATGAAGTTCAAGATCTTATTAACACTATAAAGTTGGCTAACCTTGAGCGATAACTAAGATATGAAATTTGGAGAGCCTAAAATGTTTGTCTTGTAATTACATGTGTTTACATTTTCATGACTTAATATTTGACTTTATGATGTGTTTCCTCAATAACATATATGATTTGAGTTTTTTTTCAAAAAACAATAGCTATTCTTGGTAGGCTTGACACCATAAAATGTGAGGTTTTGAGCCCAAGGTCATGCACTTCCATATAACCTCAAATGTCTTTGTTGAGTATGTTCATTCATAATAGGGATCTTTAGAACTTGCTTCTAATATCAATTGAGATAATAATAAATCACATGCATACACCAGAATAATGATGACACTAAAAGATAAGCAACCTTAACTAAGCAATCAACCATAATAAACATTGACGTTAGAAAACTCTCTTTGAGCCTAAACTTTTCTTTGGTAAACCTTACAAACATAAGCCATAAGCCTTTTTCTATTTCTACTTTACTAAGAGGATTAGTTGAGTATTTAGAACTTTCGAGAAAGAAAATGGAAAGAGAAAAAAAGAAGAAACAATAGTGTTTACCCTTTTCATTCACCAATATAAATGTGCATAGAGAGAAAAAAGAAAAAAAGAAGGGAAAGAAAAAAGTAGTAAAAAAGGAAAAAAAGAAAGAAGAGGAAAAATGGAATGTTAAGATTATCTGTTTTTTAATATGAATAATGATGACTGAGTATGGCTTATAATGTTTACTACATTTGATTAGAGAGGGAGTAAGGTAAATAATTATGTATTATAGAGAAGGCTAGTTTGTTTGCTTTATCTATATTTTACATGGAATATTATTTGTATGAGATTAATTTAGTTGATACACAAAAGATTGTTTTGGCATCCTTTTGTATACTAATTAAGATTGTTTATGGTTAAATCATGTCGTCGATGGTCTAATGTTAACTCATATGGTTTGTGTTGATTGTTTGTCAGAATTGGATGCATAATAGATTAATCCATAATGAGTTATTGGATGGATATCTAGGAGCATTCTCTATTTAGCATGCTGTTTAATTTGATTGATAACTTGGTGGAAGCATAAATAATAACATATATATATATATTCATTAAATCACATAAAAAAATCATGCCATATCTCTCAAAAAAAATCATAAAGCACATGTATACAAACATATATGAACATTTTCATGAAATCCTTCAATTAATCTACTTCTAAATCATTATTTTAACATCTTAGAAACCCAAACAAGCATTAAACATCCAGCAAGCATCAAACCTCAAAACATACTATAAAACAAGGAGAAAGAGATAAGAAAACACTTACCTTTAGCCATGGCTGCTAAATCTTTCTCTCTCTAGCTAGTTTCAGCTCTCGAATTTGGGTTATGGCTATTGGTTGCTCACTAAAAACTGCTAGTCTAGGGTTTGCTAGAAAAAAAAAGAAGGAGAAGAAGAAAACTGAATGAAGTAAAATCTGGCAAAAATGAAAAAATAACTTAACATATATAGTAGTGTGCACACAACGCACAATCATACTGTGAAGGCACATGGTTGTGTGTGGAAATCTTGGATTTTTTTTCTTTTCTTGTGCCATATATAGAGTATTCTCCTAAGGATACCTATGTACATGCCACATATAACTTCTAAATGACTATTTTATCTCATAACTCTCTTAACTCTATTTGCTACTATAAAATCTCACTTTTAACCTCGATTTCTAGTCTAAAAAGACAACTCTAACCTCATGATACTATATCTCTCCCCTTTAATATAAATTTTATCTCTGGAATTTACTTGAACAACTCTAGGTATCTCTCTCTAATATGAGACTCAACCTCTTAGGTAGCTTCCTCGAGCCTCTAACTCATTAATAAGACCTTAACCAAAGGTATCTTTTTACTTCTGAGAGTATTCACTTTGTGATGCAAAATCTAAACTAATATTTCATATAGCTCAAATCATTTACCAAATTTGGATGTTGAATCTCCAATACATATGAATGATCTCTTACATATTTCCTTAGCTAAGATATATAAAACACATTATAGATCCTGTTCATGCTTGCTAAAAGAGTTAACCTATAAGTAATTGTAGGACCCGCCGCCACGAGTACCCCTGCTGCTGAAAACCCTGGGGAGCTTTTATTAATAATCTGAAAATATGGGTACCCGCAACGGGAATCCTACGAAAATAAAATCTAGAACTAAATAATTGTACACATGCGGAAGCTCTTCTGAATATACATCAACAGGGATATACATATTGTTCTGTACAATGGGCCAACTGGCCTATATCATATACATACATAAGGTTCAGATACATCTGAATACATCAACATATACAAAATGACCACACAGGTCCAAAACTGATACAACACTGATCGAGATGTGTGTGCGTGCCCTCTTCGTCAGCCTCGATCCAACCGCTCCTTGAACCCAGCACGAACCACCTGAAAACTGGAAGAAGGAGGGGGATGAGTGATAGAGATCACCCAGTAAGCGCTCCTTACTTCCCTCAATACCCAAGCAAGCACAAACAATCATATAATTCAAACATACCTGGGCCTCGGCCCTAATCATACATCTATGCGCTCGTTGGTATCTGGAAACTGATCATCTGGATCTCATTCATTCATGATATTCATATATGTTCATGTCATGCTAACTGAGAACTAGATGCATGCATTTGAATACCTCTCTGTACCCTCGGGTACCTGCTGTGCTGATCAGACTGGTGAACACAGGGATTCGGCATCCTGGCCATGTGGGCTAAACAATCTAGCTACTGGCTAGAAAGCTGAATCTGAATACTGCACTGCTTCGATCTGACTGGTGTCAGAGAGCTGAAACTGAAATGCTGTTGAATCATCTGACTGGTGTCAGGAACTGAATCTGTAATACTGCTGAGCGTTCTGACTGATGTCAGAAGGCTGAATCCCACAGATGCCCCCTCGTGTTCCACCTATACTCTTACCCATACATCGGGTTCTGAATACTGTTGAATTCGGATCCCCTGATCCTCTCTGAAGCTACATGGAATGCCATGACATGCATATGCAGCTTATTATCTAGATACATGCTCATTTAATGCTTATCTAAAGCCATTTAGCCTTTATTCTGAATTCGCATGCTTAATTTCCCATTTAATAACATTTTTCTGAAAATCTGCTGATGCACGGGCGTGCATGAAACGTGCACGGGTGTGCACCCTGATGCACGGGACCGTGCACCGGTCGTACGCCTAGTCGTGCAAGCTACTGGAATTTACTATTCATCTTCACTGAAAATGCCTACGCACGGGCGTGCGTATGCGGACACACGGGCGTGCATGTGTATTTTCTGGTCGTGCACAGGTCGTGAACACGGGCGTGCATCTGGAGAAACACAGACTCACGGCTGTGCCGTACTGGCGCACGGTCGTGCGTCTGGTTCTTCAACAAAGCACCGCTCGGAAAATACACAAACGGCCAACCAAAACACATCCAATTGCAATCACACTTCAAATATACATTCCCAGCACTGCAAACATCACCATTCAAGCTTCACATGCAACATGCATCATCAATCATGGAATCTACCATGGAAACATCTCCTTTCTCTTTCTAAGGCCATACATACACACATGCATGCTTCAAGGGTGGAAATTTGTCATCCAAATCAACATGCAAGGCCATATAATCATCCCAAACAATCATCCACATGCAAAGAACACATCCATGGCATCAAGAAGCACAAAACTTGCCGGGAAACTCAAGGAAAAGGTAAGAGAACACTTACCTCTTGCCATAATTCGGAAAACAAGCTTCAACTCTAATCTCTAGCTTGATCGGGAGCTAATGGCTGCTGAATCTCCTCTCTAGGAACGGGAGGCACTGAAATGAAAGAGAGAATATGGCTGAAATGCAAACGGGTGAGTAAAGAAATGACAATTCTCTCGATTCTCACTTAAATACTATGCCACGCACGGGCGTGCACCAACGATGCACGGTCGTGCACCAGGGAAAATAAGCATCACTTATTTTCCGCTCGCTCGCCTACTCGAATCCTTCTGAAATGATTCCAACGGAAGCCGCATGGCTTCGAAAACTTACCAACTCACCCCCGAACTTATCTAGACTCCCAATCTCTCTCTGAATCTCATTTCTAACCCCAAAACTCTTATCGAAAAGGCTTTCGGAAATCTAGGATGCTACAGCAATTTTGTCCACTCGCTCTAGAACTTTATAAGGACTAATGAACCTTGGAGCCAACTTATTTTTTTACCAAATCTCAAGATATGTCTATAAGGAGCTACTTTTAGGAACACATGGTCACAAACGTTAAACTTAATCTCCCTACTTCTCTTATCTGTATAGCTTTTTTGATGATCTTATGCTTGTTTTATTCTCTGTTTGATAACTCTGATTTGATTTATTATCATCTGAGTTATCTCTGATCTTACTGCTATTTTTAAAAAATCTTTCTCTCTAATCTCATCCCAATGTAGTGGAGATTTATACCTTTTGCCATAAAAAACCTTAAAATGTGCTATTTGAATAGTAGTTTGATAGTTGTTATTATAAGCAAACTCCATTAAAGGTAATAGTTTAACCCAATTAGTCTGAAAATTCATGCAATAAGCCTTCAATATGTCATCTAATATCTAATTAACCCTTTAAGGTTGACCATTTGTCTAGGAATGATATACTGAACTGAAATAAAGTCTAGTCTACAATGCTCTTTATAAACTCCCCTAGAAAGTTGATAAGAATCTCGAACCTCTATTTGACATAATGTCCTATAAAGCTTAACAATCTTTCTAACATACAGATGACTCAACTGATCAGTACTTATACCTCTTTGATAGGCAAGAAATGAGCAAAATTACTCAATTTGTCAATAATAATCTCGATGTTGTTATACCCACACTAAACTTTAGGAAGCCTTAATATAAATTCTATGAAAATGTTATCTCATTTCTACTCAGGAATCCTTAAAAGTTACAATAAACTAAAAGGTCTTTAATGTTCGACTTTGACTGGCTAACAAGTCAAAAATTTGGCTACAAAATCTACAATGTTCCTTTTTACACCAGACTACCAGAAAACTATTTTGAGATCTTGATATATTTTAGTGCTATCTAAATTTGTTAAATACGTTGTACTATAAGCTTCCATCGAAATCCTCTATTGTAACTTTGCATCCTCTGATGTATATTCTTTATCTATGAACCTCAAAATCCTATCTCTAATCATAAATTTTGGTGTTGTACCTTCAATGACCTTTAAACCATCAGCTATACCTAAACATCAATCATCTGGCAAGTTTTGATGTCATCTAATATTTTAGATACCATCTGAAGTTTGGAGAAATCAACTGTCATCTCCTCAATCTCTTCTTTAAAAATCTCATGTTGTAACTTTCTCCATATTGAAATCATTAATAAAACCACTTTTTAGCTCAGCTATTATAGTGGCTCTACCTGAATGATACCTGATCTCATAATTGTAATCCTTCACTAACTCTAACCATTTCCTCTATCTTATATTTAACTCTTGTTGGGTGAAGAAATACTTCAAACTTTTATGATCAAAATATATGCAGTATCTCACACCATACAAATAATGTTTCCTAATCTTCAAAGCAAATACTATTGTAGCCAACTTCAAATCATAGGTAGGGTATCTTAATTCATAATCCTTTAATTGCCTAGTGGCATAAGCAATTGTCTTATCATACTACATCAACACAACTCTAATCCCTTGATGGGTAATATCTATATAAATATTAAAATCAACTCCCTTCAAAGGCAATACCAAAATTAGAGCATTAGTCTATCTCTACTTTAACTGCTAAAATCAAACTTCATCCTTCTTAGTCTAAACAAAAGGTATCTCTCTTTGAGTCAAAGTAGTCAATAGTCTTGCTATACTCAAGAATCACTTAATAAACCTTTTATAGTATCTTGCTAAACTGAGAACACTTCTCAACTCCTTAGCAGTCCCCAGCCTTGGCTAACTCAGAATGACCTTCATCTTACTCTAGTTAATAAATATGCCAACTGTTGATACTATATGCCTAAGAAAAGACATATTGTCTAACCAGAACTCATACTTAGTGAATTTGGCATAAAGCTGCCAATCTCTCAACCTTTGAAAGATAAATCTCGAATGCTCCTTTATACTCCTCAAGTATACCAAGATGTCCTCGATAAACATAACCATGAAACTATTTAGATAGTTTTAGAATACTCGTTTCATTAGTTCCATAAACATTGTAAAAGCATTCGTTAACCTAAAAGCTATCACCACAAACTCATAATGGCCATACCTTGTCCCCAAAACAGTCTTGGGTACCTTTCTATCTACCATTCTCACTTGTTGGTACTTAGACCTCAAATCGATCTTATAGAATGCTACAACACTATTCAGTTGATCAAGTAAATTATCAATCTTAGTTAATGGATATTACTTCTTCAACTAGTAAAGCTCTATTAGAGTCATCTAATATGAAACCTTAGAGATAGGAGTCATACCAAGAAGTAGCTTAATATAGAACTCCAACTCCGTTTCTAGAGGTAACCTTAGTGGATCCTCAGGAAAAATGCCTAGAAACTCTCTTACCACAAATACTTCTTTGATACTTGGTCTAGCTATACTTCTATACATCACAGTAGCCAAGTATTCTACATAACCCTTACTAAGCAGTCTCCTTGTTTAAATGTAAGAAATAAGCATAGTCTCTACTCTACCCTCATTGAATACAAATTAATTAGGGTTTAGCTATAATCTAACATTTTTTCTTCAATAGTCTATCTTTACCTTATAACTGCTTAAGAAATTCATGCCTAAGATTATGTCAAAATTGGCTAACTTTAACATGATTAAGTCTATCCTCAATCTTTTACTCATAATAAATACCTCTTAGTCTACTAGTATCTTATCACTCAATATTACACTCCCATTTGACATCTCAATACAATTACTCATACCAGCCATACTACGGGTTAACCCCAATCTCTCTACCATTCTTTTATATATGAAGCTATGTATAACACTATAATCAATCAACACACATAAAGGAGTATAAAAAAAAAAGTAATTGATTAATAATTGCATATGTAGTGGCCTCCGTCTGATCTCGTCTCATGACAAAAAATTTGGCTTTACTTTTACTAACACCTCTTCTAATTATATCGGTACCACCTTTAACTATTCTACTACCCCTACTTGTTGAACCAACTACACCTCTACTTGTACTTACTCTACCACTAAAAAGTCTAGCTCTTCCTTTAAATAGACACTCAGATAACTTATTTCCCAGCTGATGGTATCTAAAATACATACTCTACCCTACAAGACACACTTTTAGATGTCTCTTACCATATGTTTTGCACATTGGCAGCTCTACTCTCTGTTTCTTTCCTCTAAATGATTTCTTAGACTAAATTGGTTTCTTGTCTTGATCTCTACCTCTATCTGAACTTCTCTATGTTAGTTTGGAGAAAACACTCATCCTCTACAAATATACCCTAGACCTTAAAGCTCTCCCCAAAGCATCACCTAATCTCTACGAAAGAGATAACATTGTCATCAAATCTCGAGCATGGTAGAGTGCAATCCATGAATAAATTTTTGTACCTTACCCAACTCTAAACTAGTTATATTAAGAACAAAACTTGCTAAGGTGTTGAACCAAGTCACATAATCTTTGATTAAACTCTATTCTTAAGTTGACTTTATGAACTCTTGAGCATTAACATGTACCATATCCATACTACAATACTCTTTAGCCAACAATCTTCAAAAATCAACCTAAGACAAACCCAACTTATCCATTGATGCCCTTGCAAGGTTCTACCACACCCTTGTATCACCTCTAAGCAAATAGGTAACATATTTTGCTCTCTCTTTATTAGACATAGAAAACAACCCTATCGTACTCTTAACTGACTTAATCCATTCTTTTACTATTGTTGGGTCTTTGGAACCACTAAAGTTAGATAGCTGATGCATCTCAAGTGAGTTGTAGATTAGATGCAATCTCTAATAACCATTTGTACCAATTATCTTTATACCTAAACTCTGACCCATCTAATAGTTAAACCTTGACATCTAATAACTCTTTTTCCTCTAATCATGGTACCCTTTATCTGGCCCCTAATAAGCCTCACCTTTAACTAGCTCGTGAGTCTCTACTCTGTCTGTCTGTTGACGCCCTGCTCTCAACACCTATCTAACTATCTCCCTCACATCATTTTGTCTAAAAGATACCTGAGACTATTGAGATCTTCTATTTTCAATCATACTCATTACTCTCCTTTCTAATTAATCTAAGTAAGTGAGATCTCCTATCTACAAAATCATAAACATAAGGGGGTTAATAAATAAAATAATATTAAACTTCATACTATTATACTTACACTAAGAGGACACGAGCAATGGTTATTGAGAGACGTTAGCTCTAGACTCATGTAATTTAGAAAATAATATATGTGAAAACATATTTTTTTATGAATGTGGCTCAGATCTGCTTTGATGGCTTAAAACATGCTCTAATACCACCAATTGTAAGAGTCTCTACTATAGGTCACTGTATGCTACTATTATGCTGTTGTTATTTATTATCATTATAATAATAATACTAACCATCACTACCTTATAACAGGAATCCTTATAGTGAAAACTGCTACTGAATTTTAAAAAATGCATGCAAAAGCTTGAAATGTAGAATAATACTAATAATGAATAGGAAATATTGTTTTTATTTGAAAATTTTCATAAATTCTATTTTATAAACTTGTTGTACATAGAGTGCTTATGAACTATAGATAATGTATACATCAAAACTAAAAATAACTATATGAGTGAAAACTATACAAAAGTATATAAGCCATCAACAAGTTATCTGCTATTAAGCAGTATCCCAAAACTCACAACTTTCTCGCATCCAACTTAGACTTAGAAGATCAATGACTTGCAAGGAAGGGAAACATAAAAGGATGAGTGATAAATCACTCAATAAGTGTTTCTTATCTCTATCCATAAATAGGTTTCTATCTTTGTCATTGATTGTGATTTGTCATGTTACATTTAGTTGAGTATTCTCTTTGTTCTTTTTTTTTTTTTTTTTTGTAATACTTTTAGTAATTGTTATAGCTTTGTCTTTATCTGGTGTTGATTCTCATGAAATGTTATGTATGACATGATATGAGTATATTGATGTCATGTCAGTACTAAAAATTATAAAGACTTACCCTTAGGCTTTCTTTTCTAAAAACAGCTTTTGAAAATAATAGCTATGATTTGAAGATCCTGAATATATACATAAAAGTTGTATCTGAAAATAATTACTACGTGAGCCAAACTGATGAATACAGAGATTTGACACTCTAACCGTGTGAGTTCAATCTTATTGAAATCTTTTAATGCACAACTAGTACTCTCTCTAACAAGCTTAGTCAATAATCATCTCCTTTCTAATGGACGTTGGTTTTTCTCTCTAATAGATGTGCAAATTTACAAGTGCCATTTCATATTCACCTCTAACTAATATATAGAATATCATACATTTTATTTTTTAAAATATGTTATTGAATCCTTAGATCCCCTTTTGAAAACACTAGTATGATATGTCATGTCATGTGATGCTAATTATACATGATATATTGTTTTCTCTTGATATTATTAATTTTTGTACAGTTAAAGTGGCTTAAGAATGCTTTAGACATGTTCTATGTATTTTATCTTAGCATACAATCGTGTAATATGTGACATATGGTCGAATGTGAATTCATGCATTTGGTCATGCTAGCTTCTGAAGTTTTCTTACAAATTTCTAGCCTATTACACGAGTGCATAATGTTGGAAACATAGTCATGCATGAAGTTTCATAAGCATGTCTTATACTTGCACGAGCATGTAACAACTTGTAGGACCCGTCGCCCCGAGTACCCCTGCTGCTGAAGAAACACTGTTCTTTTATTTATTAAACTGAAAACTGGGTACCCGAGACGGGAATCCTACGAAAAGAAACCCTACTGCTGCTATTGATACAATCTGAATACAAGCAGAAGCTGAAAATAACTGAAACTGAAATATACAATGAGCCTAACTGGCTTCTTACATATATATGTTTACTGTTCTGCACAACATTCTTTACATCTGAGAATGTACAAATGTATACAAGACCTCACAGGTCCAAAACTGAAATAAAAGTACATATACATACTGAAAATGGTGTGTGTGTGGGTCCTCTCTCGCGTGCCTCAGTCCACCCGCTCCTCGCCAGCAGCCAACAGACCTGAAAAGGAAGGAAGAAGGAAAGGGATGAGTGATAAAAATCACCCAGTAAGCATTTCCTACTTCCGTCAACCCAAGCAAGCACAAACAAGGGCATACATACCTGATCTCGGCCCTATCATACATCTACGCGCTTGCGGGTGCTGAAACTGAATACTGGACGACTGATTCTCATTATTAATTAATTACTGATATGAATGTCATGTCATGGCAACTGAAATCTGAATATGCATGCATGCGAATCTCCCAATGTACCCAAAGGTACCTGCTGTACTGATCAGGTGGATGAACACAGGGATTCGGCATCCTGGCCAAGTGGGCTGAACATTCTAGCTACTGGCTAGAAAGTTGAATCTGAACTGGTATGCTGAGCTGACTGACTGGTGTCAGAAAGCTGGGTCCTACAGATGCCCCCTCGAGTTCACCCTAAACTGAAACCCATATATTGGGTTCTGAATGCTGAAAACTACTGAATTCGGATCCCTGGATCCTCTTTCAGACTATATGTTATGCTATGAATGCATATGCTGTATGTCTGAGCTGATTTCTGGATTATCTGATGATTATTAGGTCTTGGATGGATTACCAACCTTTAATAATTTAATTTCTGCCTTTTCTGGGAAATTCAAGCTTACGCACAGGCGTGTGGACTAAGCACACGGGCGTACAGGAGACACACACGGCCGTGCAGGGGAAAAGCACACTATCGTGCATGCACACACGGCCGTGCTAAGCACGGGCACACGGGCGTGTGCCTAGACACACGGGACCGTGCCCCGGTCGTGTGCCTGGCCATGCAAGCTTCTAGAATCTACTGTGCATTTCACGCAAATGAAGGACACACGACCGTGTCCCTCAGGACACACGGTCGTGTCCTCAGCTTTTCAGACCGTGTGCACTTCGTGCACACGGCCGTGCCTTCGCAGAGACCAGGGCACATGGGCGTGCTCTTACGGGCACACGGCCGTGCGCCTTGTTCTACTCAGACATGGCGCGTCTGAAACTGCTGGGAACCTATCAATTTCTCATCCAATCTGAAATTAAACATACACAAACATCCAAAACACTTCAATAAACACATTTCCATCCTCAATTTCATCCTTCCTCCAATATCATGCATTTCACCATGCAAAACCTGAGGTTTCTCTCACTAACACACATACAACTGAACCAACATGCATTTTGGATGGAAAACTTAACAACAACTCATCATATCATCATCATAGCATCATACAAGCATACACACATGTCATAACATACTGGAAACGCCGGCAAACGTTTCCAGGCATCTCAAACAAGCTGGGAATACGCTGAAGAAGTAAGAAACACTTATCTCTTGACATGGCTGCTGGAAACTTAAACTCAAGCTAATCTCTCTGATCCCTTGCTGGATTGGAAGCTGCTGGGAACTGGATTTCACGCCTAGGGCTGTGAGCTGCTGAACACAAAGAAGAGAAATCTGAAATGGGTGAGAAAATGCAATAAACTCTCGT
Source organism: Anacardium occidentale (assembly GCA_026122585.1). NCBI lineage: Eukaryota > Viridiplantae > Streptophyta > Magnoliopsida > Sapindales > Anacardiaceae > Anacardium > Anacardium occidentale. Next base: position 277,562 of record JAJEJH010000215.1, read on the forward strand.
CTCTCTCTCTTTTCTACCCACCTGCACGGGCGTGCAGGGATGATGCATGGGAGTGCACCAAGGGAAAATGAAAGAAATTCATTTCCCGCGCTTCGCATGATTAAAACCTCCCTAAAGGCATCATACGAAGGCCACACAACTCTGAAAAACTACTATCTCACCCCTGAACTCTTCTAGACCCCCAATCTATCTCTGAATTCTATTTCTAACCCCAAAACTCTACCCCTAAGGGCTTTCTAAAACCTGGGATGCTATATTCCTCCCCCCTTATAAAAATTTCGACCCCGGAATTTACCTGAACAACTCTGGGAACCTATTCCTGATCTCAGACTCAACCTCCCAGGTGGCCTCTTCCACACGCTGACTGCGCCATAAGACTTTGACCAGTGGGATTTCTTTATTTCTAAGGACTTTGACTCTGTAGTCCAGGATCTGAACGGGAAGCTCTTGGTAACTGAGGTCTTCTGCCAATTCCACCTCTGAAAGTTGAAGTACATGAGATGGGTCCCCTACATACTTCCTCAACTGAGACACGTGGAAGACGTTGTGGATTCTGTTCATGCTGGCTGGCAGTGCTAATCTGTAGGCGACTGTCCCTACTCTCTCAAGAATCTCGTAGGGGCCAATGAATCTGGGCGCTAACTTTTCTTTCTTACCAAATCTGAGAACTTGCCTGTAGGGGGCAATTCTCAGAAACACCTTATCACCCACTGAGAACTCTATCTCTCTGCGCCATAGATCAGCATAACTCTTTTGACGATCCTGGGCCTGTTTCATCCTCTGCCTGATGATCTTGACTTGCTCAATCATCCTCTGAGTCGTCTCTGGTCCCACTGCCGTCTCTAAAGAATCTCTCTCCCCAATCTCATCCCAATGGAGAGGAGATCGGCACTTTCGACCGTAAAGCGCCTCAAATAGAGCCATCTGAATCATCGCTTGATAACTGTTATTATAAGCGAACTCCATTAGAGGGATCAAATCTGCCCAATCGGTTTGGAAGTCCATACAACAAGCTCTCAGCATATCCTCCAATATCTTATTCACCCTCTCAGTCTGGCCATCGGTCTGAGGGTGATATGCTGAACTGAAATGCAGCCTGGTTCCCAATGCTCTCTGCAGAGATCTCCAGAAGGCTGACAGAAATCTGGAGTCCCTGTCTGACACTATCGTCCTGGGAACCCCATGGAGTCTCACCACCTCTCTAATGTAGAGTCTGGCTAGCTGCTCTGTGGATATTCCCTGTTTGACCGGCAGGAAATGTGCTGACTTGCTGAGCCGATCAACAATTACCCAAACACCATCAAACCCCCTCTGGACTCTGGGAAGACCAGAGATGAAATCCATAGAGACGTCATCCCATTTCCACTCAGGAATACTCAAGGGGTGAAGTAATCCTGAGGGTCTCTGGTGCTCTGCCTTCACTTGTTGACATACCAGACATCTGGAGACGTAGTCGGCTATGTCCTTCTTCATCCCTGACCACCAGAAACTTCTCTTGAGGTCTCTGTACATTTTCGTGCTGTCTGGGTGCGCTGAATACACCGCACTGTGCACCTCTGACAAAATCTTCTGTCTCAGCTCTAAACTCTGGGGCACACAAACTCTGCCTCTGAACCTCAAGATCCCATCACTGAACTCAAAGTCTGGCACTGCTCTCTCTGACATCTTCTAAAGCATACTTTGAGTCCACTCATCTGACATCTGTCCCTCTCTGATCTCATCATACAGGAAGGATCTGATACGCAGCCTGGAGAAACCTACAGACATAATCTCAATCTGCTCCCTGACCAATTCATGCTGCAGCTCCCTCTGAACTGATAGACTGGATAGAGCCACTCTCCTGCTCAAGGCGTCAGCCACCACATTGGCTCTACCCGGATGGTATCTGATGTCACAGTCATAATCCTTCACCAGCTCTAACCATCTCCTCTGCCTCATGTTAAGTTCCTTCTGGGTGAAGAAATACTTCAGACTTTTATGGTCCGAGTATATGCTGCATCTGACTCCATACAGATAATGTCTCCAAATCTTCAGGGCAAAAACGACCGCTGCAAGCTCTAGGTCGTGGGTAGGGTACCTCAACTCGTGATCTCGCAATTGCCTAGAGGCGTAGGGAATCACCCTACCATTCTGCATCAGAACAGCCCCGATCCCCTGATGGGATGCATCTGTATAGATATCAAACTCTACCCCCTCCTAGGGTAGCGCCAAAACCGGAGCATTGGTCAACCTCTCTTTAAGCTCCAGAAATCGCTCTTCGCACTCCTTTGACCACACAAATGGAGTCTCTTTCCTAGTCAAGGCAGTGAGAGGCCTTACTAGGCTGGAGAACCCCTCAATGAACCGCCTATAATAGCCTGCTAATCCAAGGAAGCTTCTGACTTCTTTGACTGACTTCGGCCTCGGCCAACTCAGAATTGCTTCCACTTTGTTGGGGTCCACTGAAATGCCATCTGCTGTCACCACGTGGCCTAGAAATGCCACTCTGTCGAGCCAAAACTCACACTTGGAGAACTTGGCAAAAAGATGCTGGTCTCTCAGCCTCTGAAGCACGAATCTCAAATGCTCCTCGTGCTCTACTATGCTTCTGGAATAAACCAGAATGTCATCAATGAATACCACCACGAACCGGTCCAGGCAATCATAAAAGACCCGATTTATCAAGTCCATAAAGATGGCTGGGGCATTGGTCAACCCAAATGGCATGACCACGAACTCGTAATGCCCATAACGAGTCCGAAAAGCAGTCTTGGGGACATCTCTCTCTGCTACTCTGACCTGATAATAGCCAGATCTCAGGTCGATCTTGGAGAATACTGCTGCGCCTCTCAACTGATCAAAGAGGTCGTCGATCCTCAGTAGGGGATATTTATTCTTCACCGTCATTCTATTCAGCTCCCTGTAGTCGATGCACATCCGCATTGACCCATCCTTCTTCTTAACAAATAAAATTGGAGCTCCCCATGGCGAACAGCTCGGTCGGATAAATTTCTTATCTACTAGCTCCTGTAATTGCTTCTTCAACTCTTGGAGCTCAGCTGGAGCCATCCGATACGGAGCCTTGGAAATTGGAGCCGTACCAAGAAGAAGCTCGACACTGAACTCTAACTCTCGATCTGGAGGTAGCCCTGGCAACTCATCTAGAAACACATCTCTGAAATCTCTGACAACTGGCACCTCCTCGATACTTGGCCCCACTGAACTGTTGTATACTACATTGGCCAAGTACCCTACACATCCCTGCCTCATCAATCTGCTCGCCTGGATGCACGAGATTAACAAGCTGTCTACTTTGCCCTCACCAAAAATGAAGCAATCAAGGCCTATGTGGAATCTAACATTCTTTCTTCCACAGTCTATCTCGGCATCGTATTTCCCCAAGAATTCCATCCCCAAGATCATGTCGAAATCTGCTAATTCCAGCAGAATCAAATCAATGCTCATCTGTCTACCCATAACCTCTATCTGCTGATCTATCAGAACTCGATCGCTCACCACATAACCCCCATCTGGCATCTCAACTAGGATACTCCTATCGGCCACACTAGGGTCAACCCCTAATCTCTCTACCACTCCCCTGGAAATGAAGCTGTGTGTGGCCCCGCAATCAACCAATATAAATAAAGGAGTACCAAGATAGAGAATCTGACCAGTAACTGCATGGGGTATGGCATCTGCCTGCTCCTGGCGGACAGCATAAACTCTGGCTCTGCCGTCACCACCATCTCCTCCTGATGTACCAATACCTCCTCCAGGTGCTCCAGCTCCAGATCGGGGAAAGTCTGCTCTACCCCGCTCTGCACCACCTCTCTCTAGACCGCCTCTGGGTGGACCTCCTCTGCCTCTAAACTGACCACCACCGCTTCTGCTGGGCCCAACACCAGCTCCACCTCTGGCTGGACACTCAAACATCCTGTGCTCTGGCTGACGGCACAAGTAACACACAATCTGGCCAGCAAGGCACTCGCCAGAATGTCGTCTGCCACACTGAGAGCATAGTGGCAAGGAAAACTGTGGTGCAGTCCTCTGTCTCTGGCTCTGGAAACCCCTAGCTGATCTCTTGGCCGACATGGGCCTCTTGCCCTTATCTCTGACATCTACTCTCTCGGTCGCTCGGCTCATGACACTCATCCTCTGAAGACCAGCCTCTGATCTGAGGGCTCTCCCCAAAGCATCACTGAACTGCTAGGGAGGATACGGTCCTGTCGTGACATCCTTGGCTATCGTCGGGTGCAGTCCATGGATAAATTTCTGCACTCGCCCCATCTCAGTCCCCGCCAAACTAGGGACAAACCTTGCCAAAGCATTGAATCTGGTGGCGTACTCCTTTACTGAACTGGGCCCCTGAACCAAGTCAATGAACTCTTGGGCCTTCGCATACATCAACTCTGAACCCCGGTACTCAGCATCAAACAGTCGTCTGAACTCTGACCAGGTCATCTGCTGCTCAGGGATGGTAGCCTTAACTAGGCCCCACCAAACCTTGGCATCACCCCGGAGATTGAATGCCGCAAATCTGACTTTCTCTCTCTCTGATAACGTGAAGAGACCCATGATGCTCTCCACTGACTCGATCCACTCTTCTGCCACTGCGGGATCCCTGGACCCACTGAATTTCACTGGCTGATACGGCCCTGGCATATGGTAGATGGGATGTAGCCTATCTGACGAACCAATGCCAACTGTCTCTGTACTCATGGCCTGGCTGTACTCTGGAACCCCAACTGGATACTGATAGCCCTCTCTAACAGGCTGGGGCTGAAACTGATAACCCTCTCTGGCTGCTTGAGGCTGAGGTTGAGGCTGAAACTGTGGCTGAGGTTGAAGCTGTGGCTGTACTGTTCTTCTTCTGGGAGGCTGGTAAGTTTCATGCTGAGGGGGATTAACTCTGGCTGGTTCTTGCACATTCCCCACACCAGTCTGCTGTAAATTTTCTCTGACAATCTCCCCAATCATTTCTCTGAGCTGATCAGCCCTGACAACCACAGGGGAGGCACCCTGAGATCTCCTCCTACCACTCACACTCATAGGTTGGACAGGAGGGCTACTACCACTGGCTTCATCTACATATCTAGGGACATAAGGTTCTTCTCTATCTATAGCATTACAAGCAAACAGGGGTTAGAAACATAAAACAAATCAAAGCTGGAATGAAATACCTGACTGTGCTGTGAGGAGGGCCTGGACGATGGCTGCGCAGAGAAAAACGAACACCACACACTTACAACTCAAATTTCTACTGAAAATGGCACAGAGAACACGCTCTGATACCAACTTGTAGGACCCACCGCCCCGAGTACCCCTGCTGCTGAAGAAATACTGTTCTTTTATTTATTAAACTAAAAACTGGGTACCCGAGACGGGAATCCTACGAAAAGAAACCCTACTGCTGCTATTGATATAATCTGAATACAAGCGGAAGCTGAAAATAACTGAAACTGAAATATACAATGAGCCCAACTGGCTTCTTACATATATATGTTTACTGTTCTGCACAACATTCTTTACATCTGAGAATGTACAAATGTATACAAGACCTCACAGGTCCAAAACTGAAATAAAAGTACATATACATACTGAAAAGGGTGTGTGTGTGGGTCCTCTCTCGCGTGCCTCAGTCCACCCGCTCCTCGCCAGCAGCCAACAGACCTGAAAAGGAAGGAAGAAGGAAAGGGATGAGTGATAAAAATCACCCAGTAAGCATTTCCTACTTCCGTCAACCCAAGCAAGCACAAACAAGGGCATACATACCTGATCTCGGCCCTATCATACATCTACGCGCTTGCGGGTGCTGAAACTGAATACTGGACGGCTGATTCTCATTATTAATTAATTACTGATATGAATGTCATGTCATGGCAACTGAAATCTGAATATGCATGCATGCGAATCTCCCAATGTACCCAAAGGTACCTGCTGTACTGATCAGGTGGATGAACACAGGGATTCGACATCCTGACCAAGTGGGCTGAACATTCTAGCTACTGGCTAGAAAGCTGAATCTGAACTGGTATGCTGAGCTGACTGACTGGTGTCAGAAAGCTGGGTCCTACAGATGCCCCCTCGAGTTCACCCTAAACTGAAACCCATATATTGGGTTCTGAATGCTGAAAACTACTGAATTCGGATCCCTGGATCCTCTTTCAGACTATATGCTATGCTATGAATGCATATGCTGTATGTCTGAGCTGATTTCTGGATTATCTGATGATTATTAGGTCTTGGATGGATTACCAACCTTTAATAATTCAATTTCTGCCTTTTCTAGGAAATTCAAGCTTACGCACGGGCGTGTGGACTAAGCACACGGGCGTGCAGGAGACACACACGGCCGTGTAGGGGAAAAGCACACAGTCGTGCATGTACACACGACCGTGCTAAGCACGGGCACACGGGCGTGTGCCTAGACACACGGGACCGTGCCCCGATCGTGTGCCTGGCCGTGCAAGCTTCTGGAATCTACTGTGCATTTCACGCAAATGAAGGACACACGACCGTGTCCCTCAGGACACACGGTCGTGTCCTCAGCTTTTCAGACCGTATGCACTTCGTGCACACGACCGTGCCTTCGCAGAGACCAGGGCACAAGGGCGTGCTCTTGCGGGCACACGGCCGTGCGCCTTGTTCTGCTCAGACATGGCGCGTCTGAAACACATTTCCATCCTCAATTTCATCCTTCCTCCAATATCATGCATTTCACCATGCAAAACCTGAGGTTTCTCTCACTAACACACATACAACTGAACCAACATGCATTTTGGATGGAAAACTTAACAACAACTCATCATATCATCATCATAGCATCATACAAGCATACACACATGTCATAACATACTGGAAACGCCGGCAAACGTTTCCAGGCATCTCAAACAAGCTGGGAATACGCTGAAGAAGTAAGAAACACTTACCTCTTGACATGGCTGCTGGAAACTTAAACTCAAGCTAATCTCTCTGATCCCTTGCTGGATTGGGAGCTGCTGGGAACTGGATTTCACGCCTAGGGCTGTGAGCTGCTGAACACAAAGAAGAGAAATCTGAAATGGGTGAGAAAATGCAATAAACTCTCGTCTCTCTCTTTTTTCTACCCACCTGCACGGGCGTGCAGGGATGATGCACGGGAGTGCAGCAAGGGAAAATGAAAGAAATTCATTTCCCGCGCTTCGCATGATTAAAACCTCCCTAAAGGCATCATACGAAGGCCACACAGCTCTGGAAAACTACTATCTCACCCCTGAACTCTTCTAGACCCCCAATCTATCTCTGAATTCTATTTCTAACCCCAAAACTCTACCCCTAAGGGCTTTCTAAAACCTGGGATGCTACACAACTGACGTAACACTCTTGTGTCCTACTTATATGGGCGTGTAGAATTGGGAATAAGCATATGACCATACTCTTTACTTGCACGACCATGTCTTCATGTTTTCTAAGCATGTATAGCTACATGTATGGTTGTGGTATTGTAGAAATGAGGCTACACAATTGTGCACATAGAGATACATAGTCGTGCTTTCAATTTTATTTCTATAATATCACATCTGAAACCCAGAAATCTTGGCTAATCTTAATCCAAGCATTTCTAGATCTCAATCAAATGTTTTTATAGGCTTAAAGCATTAGTAATAACATATATATTCATCAAACCACATAAAAAAATCATTCTAAACACGCCATATATCTCAAAATAAAGTATAAAGCACATGTATACAAACATATATGAACACTTTCATGAAATCCTTCCATCAGTCTACTTCTAAATCATTATTTTAACATCTTAGCAAGCCAAACAAGCATACAAAATTTAGCAAGCATCACGAAACTGAAAACATGCTATGTAACAAGGTGAAAAAGGTAAGGAAACATTTACCTCTAGCCATAGATATTGAATCTGTGTCTCTCTCTGGCTACTCACTAATAGCCACTAGTCTAGGGTTCATTGGGGAGAGGAAGAAGAAAAAAATTGAATGAAGTAAAATTTGGCAAAAATGAAAAAATAACTTAGCACATATGATGATGCAAAACAACAGACAATTGTGCATCTAAGGCACATTATCATGTGTCATGAAAATCTTAGATTTCCTTTATTTTTTTCACATCATACATGACATATTCTCTATAGAATACATACGTAAATGCATATATAGCTTCTAAATGACTATCTTATTTCTGAACTCTCTCAATTTTATATTCTATTATAAAATCTCACTTATAAGCTTGATTTTCTATGTAAAAAGACAATTCTAACCTTAGGATATTACACACATCAAGAGAAAATGCTCTTAATCATCACCTTTCTATCTTTTCACCTCCTTTGCTAAGATCTGTTTTATCTCTACTAAGCTTGACTTTGATTAGACGCTATGAAATCCTATGCCTTGGATAGTTGTACCTAAAACAAATATCTTGTCTAGCTAGACACTTTTCTAAGTGCTCTTACCATACCTAGCACATACTAGATACAAACTTTGATATCTCTTACTTTTATCTTTTTTGAATGACTTCTTCTTCATCTTTGTCTTCTTATTTGAAATCAACTCCTCGCCTCTATCCTTATCTCTTTCAATAAGCCCTTAAAACATATTCATTCTCTACAAGCTCGTCTCTAATCTCAATGCTCTTTCCATGGCCTCATCAAATCTTTGTGGAGGAGCATTTCTAGCTATCACCTTTCTAGCTATGGTAAGATACAAACCATAAACAAATTTATGCACCCTACATAACTCTAGTCTAGTCAAACTAGGTATAAACCTCGTTAGAGCATTTAACTAAATCACGTACTCTTCGACTATACTTGACCCTTGAGTTAGTTTAATAAATTCCTGAGCTCTAGCATATACCATATCTATATCTCTATATTCACTATCAAACATCTGTTTAAACTTAACCTAAGTTAATCTTTCAACATCCACTATCATTCTTATAAGACCTTACTAAATCCTTGCATCTTCTCCAAGTAGATAAATTGTATATCTGATTCTTTTTTTGTCAGTTATATTAAAAAGACTCATGGTACTCTTTACTACTCTACCCAATCTTTTGTTACAATCGGATCTTTAGGCCTACTGAATTTAAGAAGCTGGTGCACTTCTGGTAAAATGTATATGGAATCAAGCCTCTTTAAATCTAGCATTTTTTAACTTTGTCTCTGATATTGACTCAGTTTTAGCGTCTAAAAACTATGCCTTACTAGCTTTAGGTAACCACCTCTTACTGGTTCTTAATAATATCTTATCTCAAACGATTAATAACTATCTCCTCTAGCAAGATATTAAAACTCCTCTCTTATCACATCTTTGACGATCTCCTTAATTTCCTCTACTATCTAAGACTTTAGAGATTCCTAGGATCCTTGCTTACCCTTTACTAGATTTTCTGAAGCACAACCCTTATTTTTTATAGATTTGGGAAATTGGGGTCTCATTTCTAAAATCACATAAACAGGGGATTAAGAACTTATAATCTCAATAAATCATATAATACTATACTTATATTAAGGGGAGTACGAGCATTGATTGTTGGGATAGGTTGGCTCTATGCTTATGTGCAAGTTTTAGTGCTGATTCTCTAACCTATGAATTTTCAAATCATCTCCAATTTATAGGAATTGGGAAGAAGTAGCCATTAGGATGATTTTCAGAGCCGTTGGAGACTTTTTGGAAAACTGCACAGGCGTGCCTTTTTCTTGCACGATCGTGTTACACTTTCCAACGGTCATATTTGTGCTAGCACGGGCGTGTGTATCTTCATCACACAGGTGTGTGTCAATTTTTCTTCCATCTTCTTTTGGATTCTAGAAGCTAGCACGGGATACATGCACGATCAACATACGGGAAGCGCACGGTTGCATTTTAGCCTTGCACATGGGTGTGTTTGTGCTACACAGGCATGTGTGTCATTCTACTTTGACACACAGTTGTGTCTCCTTCCTGCACACGGTCGTGTGTGCCATTTTGCCTTGACACATGGTCGTGTGTGTTCTCTTGTGCATAACATGGGCGTGTGTGGCTTCAATTTCTCAATACACGGGCGTGTGCATATATATTCCTGCAAAATAACTTTTCAATCCGATTTCGGTCATGAACCAAGTTCATGCTAGGGGTAATTTTGTCATTTCATAAATTCTAACATATTTTTGGAATCATCAAAACACTAAGGATTCAACAATCTCCCCTTTTCTGATTAATGACAAAATATGTTAAAAATTTCAATAAAGCATATTCAATTAAGACTTTTATTATACTTTTAACACTCTCTCTATCTTGATGCTTATCCAACAATTGTAATTGTGTTCTAATAAAGCAACTCCCCCTTTCTCTATGCATATATAAAAGTTTTCATTTGATTTTAACCCTAATTCTCCCTCTTTTTGTCATAAAAAAAAAAAAAATTTGACAGAGTCTCCTATATTTTTCAGATTTTTTCCAGACATAACAAGAAACATACACTCCCAATATATCAAGAATAATCACCAACGACTTCAATTCACCAATATCAGCAATCAAAGTAATAACAAGTCATTATCAACAATCAAACATACACTCCCAATATATCAAAGCAGTTTACAATAACAAAAATCATTATCAATTAAACGTTAATAGATATCTAATATAATGTTAAAGTAAACACAATTGAAAAATTAATGTTCCTTAAAGAAATATTAATACGCAAATGATGCATGAAGCAATACATATGAAAGATGATACTTTTCAATCTTGAGCTGATGGAGGAGCATCGTCATCATCTTGTACTGATATGAAGGGAAAATGAGAATTAAAAGCTTGTAACAGATATTTCATTCCACTCACTCACTCACTCCTCAAGACGTCCCACTCTGTTTCTAATGCTGATTATCTCTTGGCTAATAAAATTAAAATGCTCTAAGGCTTGTCCCTGAAAAGTTTTAAATGATGTCATAAGCCTTTGCATTTCAGAGGGTAATTGAGATTCCATTCCTTGATCGATTCGAGCTTGCTTCCTTCTTCTTCCACTTGATTTGGTTGCATGTGATGGGGCACCTGAAGGAGCTGTAGAAGGCTCAGTCTCTCCAATCATATCAACTAATCTTCATCCCTCTGAACCGTCTTTTTCAATCAATTTCATTCTAAACAAGGCATCAGCACCAAGGTAATGGATGTCAAAGAAAGGAATAACGTAATGCTTATAATCTGATAAATCTAAGCCCAACTTCTTAGCAAAAAAAGATATAAGCATCCCAAAATCTATTGGTACCTAGGGTTTATTAACATTTTCCTGAATATCATTTAATTTGCCAATCAACCACCGAGCCATATCCACCTGTGCGTATTCCAGTGCGGCTTCCATTAATGTTAGATCTCTTACACTTACATGTCCATTAGTGTTTGTTCTAGCATTTAAAGTATATGTAATCATTCTATGAAAAATTTTCAGGCTCGAACTTCGCATAGCCGATGCTTTGGCTTTATGAGTATGATAAAAATCGGTTCCAGTACAATGTATCCAGGATACCTGTGAATTACGCCCTCTTGGCATATCAAGAATTCCTTTATAATCACACTCAATCCAACTCGCTAATTCCTCTGGTTTTACAGTCTAATTTATATTTCCTAATCTGAATTTCATAATATAAACCATAATTGTTCCCTTAGGATCTTTCGTTAATTGCAATGAACTGTAGAACTCATAAACTAATCCTTCATACGTATTGTATTTCATTAAAAATAATTTTTCTAATTTCAATGCTCTAACCAAAATCATCACATCCTCCAAAATTCTAATTTCTCTCAAAATTGATATATCTACACACCTTCCAACATAAATTGGCTTTCCTAAAAATTGATTGAAGCTTACCTTTTGTTTTTTATTTTGATAAATAACTCCATAAGACCCTTCATTCGATCTTATGTTTGCATTCTTCATCCTTGGAGGCATTTTGTGATAAACTTTGAAATGCAAATGATTTTGATGGATTTGATGCGAAAATCAATATGAAATCGTGCAAAAATGCAAGAGAACTTGATGAAATAGTGTTAAAAGCCAAATGTATGTGAGAAATTTGACTAAAATTGAGTGGATTTTGAGGGAGATTTGAGAGAATTTCGATAAAAAGGGGCGGCTAAGCTTTCAATTTTCGTTAAAATGAAGAAGAAAAACTGGATTTGCTTAAATAGTCGTGGACACACGGTCGTGTGTTTTGCGTACACACGGGCATGTGTTAAGATCCCCAAATACACATGGTCGTGTGTATCTTGAACACACGAGCGTGTGTTTGCTTCAAAACGCCCAATTATACACGGTTGTGTGGATTTCTTACACACAGGCATGTGCTGACCAAAGGTCAAGCACGACCGTGTGTAATTGATACACGGTCGTGTGATTTGGAAAAATTCAATATGCAATGCCGAAATTTAGAATCAATCAAAAAACAAAAAAATATGAATTTTGCGCATTTTGATCAACCAAAAGGGCCATTAATATGTGAATTCATATGTTGACCGATTTCGAAAATATTTTTGAATTGATTCGACTTGAATTCATGTTAGGCACATAAATTATCAAACACACATCACCCAAACATATAAATCAGCACATATTCACAAACCACATTTTCATACTAACACAATTATCATTCACAACATATAACTGAGCATGTTTAGAATAACTTATCTGGATATGAGTTGTGCTTCAAGCTTTACTTATACACCACTTATTCAATTTTTGTTTTCGGCGTGGAAGCATAAGAAGATTCGTTCATCTTCATCGTCTGAATCCTCCTTGCTTAAAGTGGCAAGCATCTTTTTTTTCGAATATTTCTTTTTCACTTGAGGACATTCTTACCGATAATGTCCTTCCTTTCTGCACTTGTAGCAAGTCACCACTTTTTCTTTCTTTTTCTTCTTCCCTTTTGAAAAGAACTTGCTGAATTTCTTGGAGAGCATCTTCAAATCCTCTTCATCTATCGAGCTCTCCTCTTCGATTGAGTTTTCTTCACCTTCACTTGTATCCTCCTCAACCTTAAGTGCGATATTCTTCTTTTTCTCCTCTTTCTTGGGCATCCATTTTATTTCGTGAGTTAGGAAACTCCCGATCAATTTGTCCATGCCCATGTTGGTCAAGTCCTTCAATTCTTCAATTATCGTTACCTTCATACTCCAAGCTTCCGGTAATGACCTTAGTACCTTCTTGACCAACTCAACATTCTCAAACCTCTTTCCAAATCCTTAATTCATTTACTAGGTTTGAGAAGCATTTATACATTTCCGTGATGTTTTCATCTTTCTTCATCTCAAATAATTCATACTCACAGAAAAGCATCTCCACTTTGGACTCCCTCACTTGGCTTGTACCTTCATGAGTCATTTGGAAGATTATCCAAGCTTTATGTGCTGTTTCACAAGAGGAAACACGGTTAAATTTTGTGGTATCTAAAGCACAAAACAACATGTTTAATGCCCTTGAATTTAAACTCATTAATCTTTCATCATTTTCATTAAATTCAATTTCATCCTTGGGCAAATTTATATTTGGATTTATGGGAACAAAATCACCCTTATCAATAATTTTCCAAAGCTTATAGTCAATGGATTGAACAAAAAATTTCATACAAATTTTCCTTTTACCACAATTAACACCACAAAATAAGGGTGGCTTATTTAAACTACCCCCTTCTTCGAAAGAAGATTGTTGAAAGATGTTTGTCATGTAAGTTTTGAAAACGGATCTTAAACTCTAAAAATCGTTAGATTTTTGAAAACAAGAGCCCAAACTCTGATACCAATTGTTAAACCCTAAATACTAAATGGCAAATAACCTAGAGGAGGCGTGAATAGGTTATTTAGAAAACTTTTGTAATTTTAAAAACTTTTCCTATTCTACCAACTTAAGCTATATAGCATAATATATATATATAGATATATATGTAAGCACAATTAATTATAAGGCTAAACAAGTATAAATAAAAAAGAGTAAGGGAAAAAATACTCAGCCGATTTAGAGTGGTTCGGAGATTCTCCACGCTTCCTACGTCCACTACTTCAAGCAACCCCGCTTGAAGATTTTCCTTCTACTAACTTCAACCCCAAAGTTACAATAGTTTTAATCCAAGGGATTTCACCTTTTATACACTAGTTTTGATACAAGGGATTGCGCCCTTAACTTAGTTTTAACAGAGATTACGCCCCACACTAGTTTCACGAGATTGCGCCCAAGGGTTTGTGAAAATTTTACAAAAATTTGCCTCTCAAGGCTGATACAACACTTAAGCTCACAAGGTTTCTCTCTTAAAGAAATACAAATAAGTTTTGTGAGAGAAAAATTGGAGAAGAGATTAGAGAATGTAAGAGTGCAAGTTTTAGTGCTGATTCTGTAACCCATGAATCTTCAAATCATCTCCAATTTATAGGAATTAGGAAGAAGTAGTCGTTGGGATGATTTTGAGAGCCGTTGGAGACTTTCTAGAAAACTGCACGAGCGTGCCCTTTTCTTGCACGATCGTGTTGCACTTTCCAACGATCATATTTGTGCTAGCACGAGCGTGTGTATCTTCATCACATGAGTGTGTGTCAATTTTTCTTCCATCTTCTTTTGGATTCTAGAAGCTAGCATAGGATACACGCACAATCAACACATGGGAAGCGCACGACTGTATTTTAGCCTTGCACACGGGCGTGTGTTTGTGCTACACGGCCGTGTGTGTTATTCTACTTTGACACACAACTGTGTCTCCTTCCTACACACGGTCGTGTGTGCCATTTTGCCTTGACACACGGTTGTGTGTCCTTCTGCACACAGTCGTGTGTGTTCTCTTCTGCATAACACGGGTGTGTGTGGCTTCAATTTCTCAATACACAGGCGTGTGCATATATATTCCTGCAAAATAACTTTTCAATTCGATTTCGATCATGAACCAAGTTCATGTCAGGGGTAATTTTGTCATTTCATGAATTTTAACATATATTCGGAATCATCAAAACACTAAGGATTCAGCAAAAACTCTTTTTTTGAATTTATTATCTCTTCGCTTCTTAACTTAGTATTTGGGCTTTTTGATACTCATAACGAGTTCTAAATCTTGTCTAATTTTTGTTATGGTTCTACTTATGATGTATATATATATTTCATGTAATAGTACTTATAATTTGTCACGGGTTCTTATCTGATTTTGAAACTATTTCATTTAATTCTTAGTTACTCTATTTCTTGTTTGCTATTTTATTTATGACTGATTTTGTATAATTGCTTATTCATTTGCATATCTGGTATCATATATGTACTTATATCTTTAGTGTTGTATATTTTGACTTTTCTATTACTTATTAGTTTGTCTGATAAGTTATACCTTGTTTTACTGTTATTTATGATAGTTTCTTTGCTCTATTAGTTTTATGCTACATACGATATGATATAAAATATGCTAAAATCATGCTAAAAATCATGTTTATTCCCTTGTGTCTGTTTTTTAAAAATATCTTTTTTGAAAATGTTGTTGGGATTCGAAGATCCTAAATTACTGAAAAATGAGTAAAAATTGTATTTGAAATATCTATGTATTTGAAGATACCTATTGTGTTGCACAAACTAATGAATATAGGGATTTGGTGCCTTAGTCTTGTGAGGTTTATCTGAACTAAAACTGATTAGTAATCTGATACTGATATCTGAAATTGAATCTGATACTGAAGTTGAAATCTATAACTCAAAATTAAAATTAACGTATGACTAGCTTATATAATTGTCTTCTGGCATCGCAGATGCTGGTGATCCCCTTAACTGATCGGCATGTGTACTCATGGCGCCCCTTCGTATATACCCTTAAAATGATGTCTGGATTATTGTCTTTCTACTTAAAAAAAACATATACATATAGATCACTTGATCTTTTTATAAAAATACTGCTTTGGTATGTCATGTCATGAAATACTTATTCTGCATGATATCTTATTCTTTCTTCTCTTTTGATTACATTCTATTTAACAAAATTATTGTTAAAGTTTTATTTTGTATATTTCTTATTGAAATTCTAAGTTTGTATGGCTTGTTTTGTGTTCAATTGTGTATATGATAGCTTTTTGTTCTATTTGTTTCGTAACGGTTTCTATATTTGTTTCTGTTTCCATTTTTGTTTTCTAATTGTAATTTATCATTTACTAACACTGATTCTAGACTATTGTTGAGCTTCTCTAACTTATATAAGTTGGGTTTACTGATTCTAAAAAAATATAGTTTTCTTCTCTTTTGTTTTGTTGTTAAATAACTTATCTGCTTTGTTTTCTCTTTATTCCGCTTATTTTGTTCTTATTTTGGTATTTTCTGCTTATTTTGATGTTTTCTACTATTTTCATTAATTACACAAGTGTGCACATGGTCATATGCAAGGTTATGCTAGCTTCTAGAATTTTCTTACTAAGTTTTGGCTTACTACACAATTTTGCACTTAAAAACGCACGATCATGTGTACTTTACATACAGTTTTGGCTTTACGTGCACAAGCATACAACAAATCTCCTATATGGTCATGGCTTCAACAAGACATGACCATGCGAAATTGGGAAAGACATACAACTATAACCCTTAGGCACACAGTTGTGACCTTTAAAGCACTACTACTCGGTCCTAGTCATGCATGCACTACACGACTGTGACCCATGTAAAGAAAAGTAACTATATGGTCGTGCGTTATCAGGCACACGGGTATGTGTCAAACTCTGCTTCTACAACTCTGCCTCTAGAGATATAGAACACAACCCAAACTCAACCAAAACTTTACTAATCTCCAATCAAAGTCATTTTAACACATATACATGCAAATACATGCTTCTTATACTGACCTTCATCATCTCATAACACGTAATCACAACCAAATAAGCTTTTGAAATCTTAAAGCATGTAAAATGCATATAAAGCTACATTAAGCATGCTTTTACGTTCAAAATTTCTTATCTTCCATTATCTTATCATACCATGCTACTACTAAATCTCAAAACAAGCTTCTCATCTCATCTCACACTCAAAACAAAGGAATACATGCTAAAAATAGGAAAAACATGGAAAGAGGTAAGACAATACTTACCTAGAGCTGCTAAAGTCTTCTCTCTCTTTAACTTTGGCTGAATCCTAGCTGGATTTACTTGTTTTAGCTGACTTTTTCCTGATCTTCAATTTGGTTAAGGATAGTTGAAGGAAAGGAGAAGAAAAACTGGTAAACTAGCTAAAAGATACAATCTCTACTTTATATAGTTATGCTACTCAAAAGGGACACACGATCATGTGCCACTAAGGCACACGGTATTGCTTCACAACTCAAGAGACACATCGACAGGTGTTCAAAGGACGCATGATTGTGCTCTAAGCACAAGCCATATAAAGCCCTCTAAAAAGACTATTCTACTCTAAACTATTCTCAAGTATACTTTGGCTATAAAATCTTTTTGCTAATTCTGATCTATAACCTAAAAAAACTATTTTAACCTTAAGATGTTACATTTTAAAAACTTAAAATGCATTATTGCAAGTTGATTGGAGAAGCTTAGAATCAAAATAACATGCACGAAGACATGGAAAAACATGGAAAGCATGGTTAGGCACTATAGTAGCTAACAAAGTTGAGCAACCCAATTTTGGGCAAAAAATGGTTACTGTGACGATAGGCTTGGAGGTATTATTTTTGGTCCTAATTCTTCTTGTTTCTTCTCCCTTGTTTGTTTGGCATGGTTCCTTCCTTTTCCCTTGAACTTGTTATGTAACCATTTCATGAACTTGAACTCCTTATTATGCTATGCATTAAAAAAATGAAAAGCTTAGACACAACTTGCTTGCATGGGTTAAAATCACACAAACTTATCTTGATTGCTCTCATGGCTTTCATCCCTGGTATTCTTGAATACTTATCTAAACCATGGCTTTCACGAGTGTGCTTGGTCATTTTTGGTAGAGTTGGATGAAATGCAAAAGCTTTGAATTGCTTGAATAATAATTTGAAGGAAGTATAACATTGATCGATGAAAATGCTCCCAAGCCAATTGTCATTGCCAAATCTTGGTTCATGCACTTGTTTGGGAGATGCACCTGTTTTTTTTTTTTTTTTCAAAATATTAGAGGCGTAAAACATTTTGACTTTTATAAGAAATAGGCATTTTTGTCATTGAAATGTATGCATGTCATCATGTATATTCTTCACATGCGACAATATAAAAAGTTGATAATTTTAAGTTTTTTATATATTATACATATTGTACATATATTGGGACCCATAAAATTTGGAGCAGTTTCCTAAAAGTAAAAAAAACAGAAGTATTTTACTTGTTTGATTATTTAAAGTAATTTCAGAAAAATATAGAAAGATAGAAAGAGAGGAGACTTAGGTGGAATACCGTTTTGTCGTTGAAAGATGATGCCATCTCAAATCCCAATTCAATTTCGTTAATCGCTCTCTTGTTTAAGTATTTCGTATTAACCCTCAGTTTTTCAGCTCCTCTCCATCCCCTTTTCTTCGGTTTCATTAGAATTTGTCTTTATTATCATCATATTTTCTCATTAAGTCGTCGCTCTTCCCACCCTATTCTTTCTCTTGCTTTCACGGTAAATTTGTCTACTGGGTCTTCGTTCTTTTTTATTTTCATTCGCTTTGTTGGGTTTTCAGTGATTTTGGGTTTGATTGATTGTTTCTTCGCAGAACAAGAGGAAGAAGAGGAAGAAAACGAAGAACATAATCGAAATTTGATTGGGTTTTTCAAGCTCTGAAATCGGAGTTCTTTGAAGATAATCAGGTGATTCATTGATTAAGTTTGAATTTTAGTTGGATAATGCATCTGGGTTTTATCGGGAAATTTAATTTAATTGTACAAAAAATGTGATTTTTTTAAATTAAATTAAACATTGCCCATGAAATAACAGAAATTTTGGTTATTGATATGCCTGTGCTCTGTTAATTTTCTATTTTTGAGTCACTTTTTTGTTCATTTTCCTTTTTTAATTGTATCAGATATTCAGACTGGAGAATTTAATTTTGTTGTTATTTACTTGGACTACTATTGAACAAGAGCGTATAGTCGGCTATATAAGTTTTTTAGTATTTTTTATTTTTCTATATTGGTTCTGTTGGGAAAGCAGCCTCATTTAATATTTTGACGAATTTCAGCTATGCAGAGTCCAATTATGTGTAATGGGTGTGGGAGCATTCTTCATTATCCCAGAGGAGCAACAAACGTTTGTTGCGCATTATGTAATACGATTACATCAGTTCCTCTTCCAGGTATTCTTCCATCCTACGGAAAATGTGATGGTAATTTATTATTTTTGGGTTTGTGGGTGTTTTCCTGGTTAGTGATGTTATATGCATGCTTTAATCTTTGAAATGTTTAAACATTTGTATCATGGACTTTCCTTTGACCTTTAATGGATTTTGTGTGTTCTAGTGGGACAGTTGTTTCTTGAAGTTTTTCTATTAGAAAACATGGTTAAATTTTGGAATCGTAGGTGAGGAAGTTTATGGTATATTTTAGCAAATATTAGAAGTTCAGAATCCATAAACCTATCAATGATCAGATGTTGGCATCATAGATGTTTGTATTGTGGATTGGGAAACTATGAATTCACAAATTTTCTTTCAGTTTCTTTCACCTACCTACTTTTTTTCAGTCTTGAAAGTATATATTATCACTAACTCAGGTGACACTTAGTTGTTAACTAATATATACCCCTGTGTCCATGATTTTCTAAACTGCTTTAGTTCTTGCTGTTAAGTCTCAACTGTAGTAAGTTAGAAAAGGCAGGCAAATCTTGGTAGAAGACGTTAGCTTCCGTTGAAAATTATGCATGTTGTCAACATCCCTAGGCGATTGACTTTATTTCTTTGATAATGTCCTACTAAGTGTAGATTGCATTGATGTGTTCAATGATCATTGCCCAGCTTCATTGGCAGAGTAACGAGTTTTGGTGAGTGAGGGAACCATCATTTATGATTAATGAATTATAGAAATAAATTCCTGAACAATCATATTGATTCAATACATACAAAATGTTTACAGTATATTTCGTAATTGTGTAAATTTTACCAAACCTTGTGCCCCTTGTTCTAAAAATGAAGTCATCAGGATTGCATAGTAAACATGCCCTATTTTTAACTTTCTTATCTTTTTCTTCCATCTCTCCCTCTCTGTCTCCTGGCATTCTTGTACCATTAAAAGTTTATTATGTTCCTTGCATTAGAAAAATTAATTGCAATCCAAATAATCAAGTAGCTTTCCGGTGCATTCTTTACATGTTAAAAGAGTGGGAAATGTGAATTCAAACACAAAATCAAAGGTAAGGAGCCGACTGTATAAGGCCAGATGAAGGAGCAATATTTGAGAATGATGGTGTAGGGAAAGTATTCATGCCTGTCTATTATTTGGTGTTAAAAATTAAGTAGTTAATTTATGAATAAAGCTACAGGAAATATTAAAATATACTTTATTGGGGTTTGATCACCTAAATTTGTGTAATGTGCTGCAGGGATGGACATGTCCCAACTTATATGTCGAGGTTGCAGGACATTGTTAATGTATACATGTGGGGCAACAAGTGTGAGATGTTACTGCTGCCACACTGTGAATCATGCACCAGGTAAATTATAGGCAAAAGATGTAAAGTTTATGATGAGTACTTTTGGAATGTATATTTTATTGAGGCAGGCTCCACAACCCTTTGAGATTCTATTTTCAAATCAAGCAAAATTAGACGTATTTCTTGTCTTTTGTGTGTCTTTTTTAGTGTATGCATTCTCAAATGTGAGCAGATGAGATTTGAATTATGTGCACATGTGCACGAGGCTTTGGATTGGTTTCTTCGTGTGTACTAGGTGCAAGCAGTTTCATCAATTGCATAACTCTTTGAAGGAATTTTGAAGAGGAGAATTTTTTTTTGAAAGAAACAAATGCTGCTATGTCGAACGACATTAACCATGATTGTATTTGCATTCTGTCTTAAAATGGGCATAAGAAGCTGTTTATTGCTGTCAATCCAGTGTTGCATTTAAGTATAGTTTTGCTTTTAATTCTTCTC
The DNA here is from genome assembly GCA_026122585.1 of Anacardium occidentale. Classification (NCBI taxonomy): domain Eukaryota; kingdom Viridiplantae; phylum Streptophyta; class Magnoliopsida; order Sapindales; family Anacardiaceae; genus Anacardium; species Anacardium occidentale. Next base: position 298,580 of record JAJEJH010000215.1, read on the forward strand.
TTGGACTAGCTGTATGATTTCTTGTTAATAACAGAGTCTTGGACATTTGTTTCTCTAAATTATGGCAATTTCACTTCTGTCGTTGATCATACTGTACCAGATCTTGTATGAAATGGATGCAGTCAATATGTATACTTGATGTGGTTCCTTTTCTCTCATGCTGTGACAATTTGTCTTGTATCATTATTCATTACATCCCTTGATTCCACTTGTGTACATTTCTAATTGTTTTTACTTTGTCTTTTAAAATTTATACTGACTTGTTTGTCGTGGATTTTTTTTTGTTTGTAAAGTAGCTACCAACCATGTTGCTCATGTCAACTGTGGCCACTGCTGGACACCACTAATGTACCCTTATGGAGCTCCATCGGTTCAATGTGCAGTCTGTCACTATGTTACTAATGTTGGTGTAAGCATATGAAGTGTCTTAAATGTCATTAAGCAAAGCATTGGTTAGAAGTTGAATGTGCATTTTATTTAGTGTTTTTAGAAATTCTGAGTCTCTTTGTTTAGTGGATTGTTAGTGGAGGTTTATTCCTTCATAAATGATTGCATAGTATTGAACTTATTAATTATTATAGATTTCTACATAGTTTTTGGAACATACTACTCCAGCCACCACTATGATCTTTTGGTTTAAGATTTTTTGGGTACTTGTTGTGTGATCTGTAAGCTGATGGCCTAGAAGATGTATAAAGGTTGTCTTAAACTGTATACAGCTTAGTGCTTGTTTTGTTAGGATAAAGGATTTTGTTTGTTTTGAGTCATGGGTTGATCTGGAATTCCTACATTTCCTCTGTAGCAGTGTACCTCTTAAATCATATATAGATTTTCATGGCTCTTCCCAAAAATTTCAGGTCTATCATTCTGGAGGCTAAGATCAAATAATATGGCTTTTTAGGTACTTTTGACACGCTCTCAGGACTTTTAAGATGAGGAAAAAAAAAGGGATCAAATTCATATAAATAAGCATATAATCTTTGTTTTTGTTTTTCTAATATTTGATGAATGGAAAGTCATTTAGTTGTTGAACATGATGCCTCTTGTGTTTAATTTAGTACAGCAATCTCTACAGTTTTAGCCAGCCTTTTGCTTTCAAATTCAACTCCATATCAAACCCTCATTAACCTGCTGAACTCTAACCCCTTGTTCAAAACTATGCCCGTGATTCATATAACCAACTTCTTGTTTCTGTTCATTCCTGCCTGAATATCTCAAAAGTAGTTTGTGTGATAGTATTCACGCATGGGAATTCTAGAAAAGAAAAAAATACTGATGCATTGCTTTGCTGTAGTTTCTTAATTTCAAATTCTTCCAGGAGGAAGCTCTTCTTTTTTAAACACCAATTATCCTTGTGTTATAATCTCACTTTATCTCAGAATCTAGATACAGTCTTACTGTAGCATGGTGATTCTCAAACATCTTTGTATTGCTTCATGCTTCTATACATGTTATTGGATTTTATTTTGGTGAAACTAATAGTTATTATTAATCAGTTTCATTCTTTGGTCCAGCTGCAAATATTTGTAGCACCTCTGTTTAAGCTGGAGCTGTTCTGTTTGCATTAGTTTGCTTGTGTGTTCAATTTTAGTTTGCAATTATTTGGTTTTTTTTTCCCTCTACAAAAACTAGAAATTTTGCTTCCAAAACTTTTTGAACCATTTGTCTCATATTTTGCAGATGGCAAATGTGAGGATTCCACTTCCAGCCAACAGATCTAATGGAACAGCCAGCTCTGGTACCTTGCCTTCTTCTTCAACTGTAAGTCACTGAATTTACCAATTTTATAGCATGAGAAAATTCTGTTTAATTTACTCGATACATACTGAATCCTTTACTCTCCCTTGCTTCAACTCCCTCAGGCACAAACCATTGTCGTAGAAAACCCTATGACTGTAGACGGAAGCGGGAAATTGGTTCGTATTTTTTAACATAATATCCCTCAATTTATTTTTCTTTTATTTACCCTCTAGATTTTACCTATTCTTTTTCTCGGCCAAAAACACTTTTTGCTGATGCACATTTCCATTGAACATTGCAGGTGAGCAATGTTGTCGTTGGTGTCACAACAGAAAAGAAATAAATCATCAACCAAGGTTCCAAGATGTTGCGGCTTTAACCAGTAGAAGCACTCCTAATCCTTTTTTACACATTGCTGGAAAGATGGATTTGATTTTTGCTTGTGTATATTGTGGTGTGGAGATAGCTATCACTTGATATTCAGAAAAAAAAAAAAAGACCATTTCTTGAATGAGGTACTGAAAAAATTTTGAATGTGTGATGTACATTTTCAGGACACAAGTAGTGGAAGGCTTCTGTGTTGATTATCAAATTGACCTTATTTTGTGGTGTATAAAGATTGAATTTGAATGTGCTGTTAATGCATGTATCTTTCCAGTAAACAAAATAATGGATCAATTGCCATATATTTCATACAGATTTTTTTTACTTTATTAGAACTTATTACTTTTGTATCTATATGACGGCTTTGTATGTCAAATTTGAGAACATAATGGGAAGGGAGGTCGGTTTATGAATGTTTCTTGTCTTGCCATGAATTTTTTTTTTTTTTTTTTTTTTTTTTTTTGATACTGGGTGGAACCTATCTTGTTTCCACCTGACACATAAACCATCTGAGGTCTCATGTCCATGACTTTATCAGCTACGAGATCAAATTAAATTAGAGTCAATTTTATTCTTATCCATGAGGCTCTTGGTCTTGACTTGGGTTTGAATTTTATTCAAGTTGGTGACTAGATCCTTTAGGCTTGAATTGAATCCTCCTTGCTTTACAAAATTATCTCATGTTGTGGATTTTATTCTCCTTCTTCTACCTTTCTTTGATTGTTGTTTGATGATCTTGGGAGGGTGGTTGTTGCAGATTTAAACTTGTTTTTGGCTGGACTTGAATTTAGGATGAACATAGGTTGGAATGTGTGTGTGGTTGCATAATTTTGGGGCTTGTTTTGGTGCTGGAAGTTGAGGAGACAATTGTGCAAAATTTTATCACCAAAAATGCAACATTAAGGCTGTGCATCTTAATCATTTATTATTGTCTTTTTTCATGTAAAAATTTAATTAGATTTTGATTTCTTTTATGATAATTATTAATTAAATTTTGATTCATTTCGTGACAAGTATTAATGACTTATATAAAGAATTTAAACATTCATTGCATATATTATTTTTATAATATAGGTTAAGATTAATTCTCTTTTCAATCATTAGTCGATTATTCTTTAAATCATGTATCGTTCATATTATTGAGTTAATTTGAATCCAACTCTTCAAGATCTGACGATCAAAGATTATGAATCATATTAGTAACAATGATTTGAGATCATGAAATCCTCTTTTATGAAAGGATTACTATGGTACTTCAACTAGTAACATTACCATTACCAATCTCAGATGCCGTTCCAGTTAGCTTTCTTTTCTCTGTGAATCAATCTAATGAGTCCCAAACTTTCATGGCATGAGAACAATCCTAGTGGTAGGTTGCGGGGCCATTAGACGAAAAAATAGGATTATCTTGAAAAATTCTTATCACTAAAGTTCTTTCATCACCAACTTTCTCTTGTTAAAAAATTGGATAAAAGAAATGAAAATTCGCATAAGCCACCAAAACTTCATAGAATTTAAGAAAACAAAAGCTTCTCTAATTTTTCATTTCACCAAAAGCTGTTTTTATAATGAAAATTTTGTCTTCTATAGGCATGATACAAATCATGATTAAAATATAGTTAATCATAGTTAACTTAAATACAATTTAAATTAAATAAAAGAAAACGCCAAAGAGAAATTACATAAGTTTTTTAAATTTAATTATAATACATAATTTAAATATAAACATATTTTAAAATATCATAATCTACATGCTTAAATCTTTATGTAACTTTTTTTTTATTAAATTAGTCTTGATTCGAATCTTTGACTTAAGTATTTAATTTGAATTAATTACTTAAATTTGATTTGAAGAGTTGTTGACATTTGAATTTGTCTTTAAAGTCATTCAAAGTTCAAACTACTAAGGATGGTGTATTGGAGAAATTTTGGAAGCCAAAGCATACAAGATAACTTGAAAAAAAGGCCAAAATTCCAGAGGAAAATAAAAAGTGGGCGCTGTGGTGCCATGCTGCAGCACCAGCGCACGCGGCGTGTAGGTGCACTGACAGGTGCGCATGCGGGCCCGTGCTTGCTTGCACAGCAGAAACATGGGGCTGCGGCTCCATACCGCAATGCCAAGCAAGACATTTTTCGCCTTGATCGTTTTTGCCTATTTCTTATCCGAATTAACTCCTGTTTTTTTCCTTGACTTCATATAAAGCCATTTGATGAATTTTGACTTTTTGGTATATTATTTTTGAATGTTGTGAATCTTGAACATGATCTAAAAGCCTTGCAGAAATTATGCACACTAGTCTACGAGGTGTTGGTATTATTATACACGGTTGGAATTATGATTTTCAAAGGCATACTTGGCCTTTTTTGCTGAGCATCGATAGCTGGAATGTACTTTCGAAGGCTCAACATGCAAGTTGAAGGCATCAAAAACTTAATTATTAAAGTCACCTTTGATTTTATACATGAGAACAAAGATGAATTCATATCAATAAATATAATTAAAATTTTGAATTTTTTTCTATAATATAATATCCTAAAATTCTTGGCTTGATGTTTGGTTTGAAACGAGCAAACTCAAGTTGGGTAGTTCCTATTTGAGTCAACTCAAATGTAGTGAGTTATCGGAAATTATTGACAAAATTATCTTCTTTAGTGATTTTTCATCTTCTCTAGAGATTGTTTTTCTTTTCCAATGACTTTTCTTCTTCTTTGGATTTTTCTTTGACAATTCTTCATTTATCATCTCTAATTCTTTAGCATTTTTTGACTAAATCTCTAATGATTTCATTATGAATTCAAGCTGGATTTTACATATTCGAATTGACCCTATTTTGGGGGAGCTCAAATCCATTCCTAATTTCATGATTCAATAGTTGATGAAAGGGCTACTGGTTCAAGGATCACATCAACTGGTCACTCTCCTAAATTTTTGAGTGATGTTAATGGGATGAGACATTCACTTACACTTATATACTAATCCTTTTTCTCAGTTGACACAGGACAACCTGATTCTTACTAGGGCTTCCTATAATGTTTCCCAGAAGACAAAAATGGGAAGCTAATTTAAGTGATTGATTATGCAGGTTCTTTGTGATAACTTGCCTAGGATATCAGTGAGCATCCTTAAAGGGAAGTTTAATATTGATTACAGGGGACTTTGCCATGGCACGATTGCCATTATGGACATAGTACATCAGTTTTCCTAACATAAGCTGTGCTAAAATATTGAGAACAACATTCTAATGGTGGCTTTCCAATTTTTGTGTCAAATCATCTCCCATTGTAGTATTTGAACCAATGTATAAAACCTAGATTAGATCGGTTGATCAAATCGACTTGACTAAGACTCGATAATTAGTTTGAGTTAAATTAAAGGTCAATGATTAAACTACTATTAGTCATTGAATTAAATTGACATGCAGTTGAACCAACAAATCACATTGGATCACAATTCAACTGTTAAGTCGATCTGATTAAATCGTCATCAGTGTTCTTTTGTAAATTTCTGCAAATTGCTCAAACTCAATATGCACCTTACTATTAGGTCACAATTAATTTGTTTTAATTAGGGCTAAATTTGAATTGAACTAAATTTGAATGGTAGAAAGTTTGTGTTCAGCTCGGCTTTTTGCGATGAATATCCACGTTTAGCTTGGGTTTGACAAACTCTCGGATGAACAAGGTTCGCATTTATGTTCTTTGAGGCTAACCATGATCCTGGTTGGTTCAATTCGACTCGTTATTGTGTAAATGAACACAAATATATCTGATTTCATTGAATTTGAACATGTCCAATTTGATAAAATCAGAACAAAATATGCAGATTGCAGAACCTGTTTGTTTGCAGAATTTCTAGAATATGCAGTTCGTTTCTCCAGTACTTAAAATCCAAAATTCACTCAACATTATTAACTCATAACATAACCAATTAACTATAACCATAAACTTAAAATGTGAAATTTAAGTTATATATATATATATATATATAAATATGTGTGTGTGTGTGTGCGTGTAAATATATAATATATATTCAAAATTTAATAATATTATACAACTTCAAATATTCAATGTTCACAATTTAGAAAACAAAAAACGTATTCGTTCATTAATTTGGCATACAAAAATTCAAATATCCAATATTCACAATTCCAACTTCAAAGTTTCCAACTCCAGTTATCCAAACGAGATAGACCACTTGCAGGAATACATAATAGAACCAAAGCATCAGAATAGATTGTAGAAGGCAGCAGCACAACACTCATAACTTATGGAGGGAAGCGAATCAACAATCCAACATGCACGCATCACCGCAATAACACAACCATTCAAGGGGTTTAGTTGAACTTAAAAATGGAAACTAAACTTGTGAATAACAACCATCCAAGAGGTTTATCAGCATGCAGTCATCATTGTCGCGGTCTTGTTTCATTACGGTAAGTTGACCTCATCAATTTCAGATTCCCCTATATGAATGAAAGTTAATAACATAGTTAACTAATTAACCTTAGAATATTGTGAAATTGAAATTATATGAAGTTAATGAAAATTATTAATTTTGTACGAACCTTAACAAGTTTTGAAATTCAATATCAAGCTCCGATCCAATCATCTCCACGCAGTAGCATGCTTACAATTTTAGGTGCAAGAGAAGCCTTGAATGGGTTAATCACTCTAACACCTTGACTGGAAGCACTTTTTGAGGCTTCAGTAGAGATTGAAATAGCCAAAATTTCAACCGTCATTTGCGAGAGCATTGAATATATATATTGATTAGCACATCACCAACATTGAATTCTGTCGAGTTGTCATCTTGCAATGTCTCTAGCTCTCTCAAGGCACATTCCAATTCCAACTCCTCAAAGGTGGGATCCGTTGTCGTTATATCAACCTTCTTTCATTCAGGCTATGAAGATAATGATGATATCTTCTTTCCACAACCATGACCTGTGTTTACCTGCCACTTCTATAATAGATGGTTAAAAAATAAATTTAGTATAGAAAAAAAAAATATTATATGGATTAATTAACTACAACTAGACTTGTACTAAATGATGATTGTAATGGTGATTGACTGACAATTGCTAGATTTTTGTGTGAAAAAGTGCCCTTGTATTCATGAAATAATTCTTGAAGTGCTTGGTGAATACTAGCAATTTCGCTTGTCACTTGGTACTCTACATAAAACATGGGGGATATCTATTCAATAAAAACAAATTTGAACTTGCAAAATTAGTTTAAATGATAATTAGCAAATTAAGATATCAAACCAATTAGAAAACAATACAACAATTAAGTTATTAGTTTATCATGTGAAATACCTGAGATCCAGTGTGCTTGCAATGGACATCAACAAATTTACTTGTCCCTAATACTTGTCAAATTTACGATTCATTATCAATGCAACATCCTAATCCATATTGAACTCTTTTCCTTCCTCCATCCTTTTATTTTGTAAACCTTTATGAAATATAAATTGGTCATCAGACAGTAGATCTCGATACAACATTTGTGACATCATTGAAAATTGTCAAACATTCACAAATTGATTCAACATTATCCCATTCTTCAGGTGAGAGGAGAAATTCCATAAATACCCTCTCATCGCAACTATATCGAAGATAAGCCTCTTTGAATGTTAGAGCCATATTCAATATTTTGAATGTGCTTTTTCTCTTAGTCGCACAATCAAAAATAAGTTTCCTATAGTCAATATTATACAAATGTAAATAAATTAATTTTTGGTGACTCTTGCTTGCCCAAATAAATTTTACACTGTCTCTAATTTATTGATAATATTCCTAATTTAACTCACATCATCTTGTACAAGAAGGTTGATGATGTGAGTTGTATACTGTATATGAAAAAGTCGATTGTCTGCCATTAATGACCTTTGCATGTGAAATCCCACTTGCAACGACTCAATGCATTTGTCATTCATAGAGGCATTGTCGATTGTGATTGAATGCACCTAAAAAATTCAAAATCATGAACTAAAATCATATTAATATATAACAAAAAGTTAATTTAAAAAGTCAACAAGGCAACTATACAAACACCTAAGCAATAATTTTTCCCTATCTAGGGGAAGGCACATGCATAAGGTTTATGATGCATTTTTGTTGCGTCCACTTTCATAACTATCACCCTATGTGTAGTTAACACCATATATTTAATATTTTACACATATGATTTCCACAAATCAGTAGTTACATTTATCCTCTACTATTTTTTAAACTTCATGTTTATTTTGCTTAACTTTGTATTAACAACCCGTTTGCAAGTAGATTTGTTTGCTTGCGATCGATTTTTTCAAACACTGGTTACTAAACACTGTAAAAGAAATTAAATCTTGGGTGCTCCACAAGATTAAATGGCAACTCTATCAATAGCTTTGAATTAGTTTCATTAATAGTTGAATTATTAATAAATATGACAAAGACCGAAGTGAATGACATTGTACTTTATTATGTTCATACTTTTGGCTCATTCTTAAATTGTAGCAATAAACCAATTAGAAAACAATAAAACAATTAAGTTATTAGTTTATCATGTGAAATACCTAGGATCCAGTATACTTGCAATGGACATCAACAAATTTACTTCTTCCCAATCCGTGTCAAATTTACAGTTCATTCTTGTGAATATCAATGCAACATCTTAATCCACATTGAACTTTTTTTTCCTTTAGCCATCGTTTTATTTTGTAAACCTCCGTGAAATATAAATTGGTCATTAGATAGTAGATCTTGATACAATATTTATGATATCATTGAAAATTGTCAAAAATTCACAAATTGATTCAACCTTATCCCATTCTTCAAGCAAAAGGAGAAATTTCATAAATTCCCTCTCATTGCAACCATATTAAGGATAAATTACTCTGAACATCAGTGCCATATTCAACATTTTGAATGTGCTTTTTCCCCTAGTCGCACAATCCAAAATAAGTTTCCTACACTACATATTATACAAATGTTAACAAATTATTTTTGGCAACTCTTGCTTGCCCAAATAAATTTTACGCAATCTCTAATTTTTATATAATATTCCTAATTTGACTCACATCATCATGTAAAAGAAGGTTGACGATGTGAGTTGTGTATTGTATATAAAAAAGTCGATCATCTGCCATTAATGACTTTTGCATGTGAAATTTCGCTTGTAACGACTCGATGCATCTGTCATTCATAGAGACATTGTCGATTGTGATTGAATGCACTTACAAAATTCAGAATCATGAACTAAAATCATATTAATATATATATAACAAAAAGCTACTTTAAAAGTTCAATAAGTAAATATTATCACTTTACTTTCATTTCTATTCCCCCTTCCATAAGGCAACTTTACAAACGCCTAAGCAATATTTTTCCCCATCTAGGGGAAGGCACATGCATGATGTTTATGATGCATTTTTGTAGTGTTCACTTTCATAACTATGGGTTCACCCAGTGTGCAGTTAACATCATATATTTAATAATTTACATATATGATTTCTACAAATTAGTAGTTACATTTATCCTCTACAATTTTTCAAATTCGATTTTCATTTTCCTTACCTTTGTATTAACAACTCATTTGCAATTAGGTTTACTTGCTTGCAATCGATTTTTTAAAACAATGGTTACAAAACACTGCAAAAAAATTTAAATCTTGGATGCTCCACAAGATTAAATGGTAACTCTATCATCAAGAGTATATAAGCAAGTGCCTCCCTGACTTACAAAAATTATAGTTTTGAATTATTTTCATTAATAGTTGAACTACTAATAAATATGACAAAGACCCAAGTGAATGAAATTGTACCTTATTATGTTCATACTTTTTGCTTATTCTCAAATTGTTGGACTGTCTACTGATTCAAAAAACATATAATCAACGGGTTTTGAACTGTGTGCCCCTTTGGTAGAACCTTTTTCCCCAAAACGTTTTCTTTTTTTTTTTTTTTTCTCAAGGCGTTATTCCATAATGGCATGTAAGGTGTATTATTGTCCTTATGTTTTGTAGCTTCAATCTTCTATCTTAGAACTTGTAAACAACATATCTTGTATCCCCTACAGTTATAATTTTATTTTCTGAAAAGCATTCCCACACACCACTGAAGTCTTCATCTTTTGACTTTGTAGGATAACAAGTAGGGATGGAGGGGCTTGTATCTCTTGTTTTTCAATAACTGTTATCTCTTTATCATCGGACTCATCAAACTCTTGCATAATCTTTATGTCTACTTTGATATCGTCTAGTGGATCACAAAGAGGTGTTGCTTGTGGCTCCTCGTATGTATCCCTTTCCTCTTGAAAGACAACCTTGAGGAGTGAGAAGATATTCTATCACTACCCATGAAAACATGAGATGACCCTCGACTTATGTTCCATTGATCCATTTTCTCTAAAACAATTTTTAAAACCAAAGCAAATTATAAAGTATAAACATGATAACATAAACACATAAAACTGAACATAATAACATAGAAACGGATCAAAATGTTATATGTTTAAAAGGGAATAAATATTACTAACCATCAAGATGAACTTGAGAAAACTTAATGTATAATATTAATAATAAATGTTGGAATAAATTTGATGGCTGGAAGGGTCCTGTATATGTTTAAAAGGGATAAATAAGATCATTCTCGTAATTAGATGCCACTTGTAGCTAAACTAACATAGTGAAACCATAATTTTAAACTTTGGACTGTTTTTACTCGTTGGACTTCTAATTTGCAATTGCCTTTAGAATGTATAAAAAGGCTCAAATGACTGGTTTGGTTGATGTTTTTCATCATCTTTAACTTAATTATTGGTAATTTCCTTTTGTTTATATCAAAGGAAAATGTTTTTGGATCGTTGAAAGGGAAACACAAACTTATAGTTTCTATGTAAATATATAATGTATTCCTGATGCTTTTGTGTAGTTTATGTTGCTGAGCTTAGAATTGGTGAACAAACTTAATGCACAATCAAATAACATATTCCTTCTCAACACCAAATTTGACTCTGAAATTTGCAAAGTAATATACTAAATTTCTCATCCAGTATGTTCTTTATAGGACTTGAGTGTTGTCCAATGTAGCTTTGAAGGAGCAACACAGAATTTTTAGCAAGGTTGCAAATTTGCCTCACAGACTTTGATTAAGTATGACAAATCTGACAGTTTTGAGCATTTTACTGAAGAGTTATTTTGTTGGTTCTTTTATATACCTTTTTGGGCATACTATATTAGGCCTATTTTAACCATTTGAGTTCAAGAGTATCCTATCCAACAGCTTATATAGTAAACTCATCATACTATTAACATAGTAATTCTTTTTTATTAGTGGAAAACTGGTATTAAGAAGCAGTCATTTCTGAAAAAGAGAAAAGCATGTTATAAGAAGTTGATTTTGGGATGTCTTTAACAAGCAAGTAGTTTGAATCATTTTACTGGAGGATGAGGGCATTAGTGTTGTGAGGAAAATCTCAGTTAAATAAGCATTGTTGTTGGGGGAAAACCTAAATCTGCAAGCAACTAATATTAAATCTGCAAAAAGAAATATTGATAAATTGATACTGCTAAGAATAATGCATCCAATAAATTAACCAAATGCAGGAAATCAATAAAGTATTGGAACTATCAACTAGGTTTCATCGTCACCGGTGAAGCTTATTGTCTCATTGGTGTTGTCTCGTAGTCGTCTGAAGCTTGTCATTGTCGTCTCATTATGTGTCAACCAGCAGTCTGCAGAAAAAATGGAATGAAGAAGCTAAGGAGAACGGTGTTGCCCCGTTGATGTTTTGAATTTCCCCCTTATCATTATAACACAACAGAGAATGACATCGTTTTATTTTTTTTCAATAAAATGACGTAGTTTTCTTCTATTCAACAAGTCAAACACAAATATATGAATTGTTTGTATGTTTGAGTTTGTGTTTGTATTTGTGTATTCGTAAAACAAGTATTCCTGGAGTATGGCAATTCTCATGCAAGGTGGAACAAAATTTCTGACAAATTTAAAACCTATTGCAGCCATAGAGGTGGAGCCATTGTTGCTTCAAATATCCGGTTGGGCCTCATGTTTGTCATTTCTGTCATTTCCATTCTCAAACTTCTCAGGCCCAAATATAGTTATCAAGTTGCAGATCCATAACGTATTTTTAGCATATTATTGCTTCAATAAAATGTTTGGTGTTTTTCATTCGGTAACTTTTCATCTTTTTTTGGTGATTTTCGTTTTTCTCCAGTGAGCTCTCTATTTCACCTTCAACAAGAGATGACAGTTGAACATGCTGGGTTGGTTTTGACATGATCATTATACCTAGGCGTTAGATAACCCACAAATATTAGAAAGCCTGAGGCACGACCCAGAGCCCCCTAAGTTGTGCCTTCATAGGTTATTATGGGTCATCTGTTATTTTATATATTTAATTGTTTTGATTATTTTTTTAAATGTTTTAAAACTTTTTATCCTTAATTGAACCATATCGAGTCAGGCTAAAAAAAAGAGGCCTGAGCTTGGCCACGAGCCGGCCCGACCCCCTTGAATGTCTATCTTTTGTGATTTGTTTAGGCCAAAGCACTTGTTCCCACCCATAGTTTGAGGTGGGACCAAAGTGTCACCCTTAAGTTTTCAAAAACCCAGTCTCCTCCCTTCCAACCAAATTTAATACTAAATATATTAGTGAACAGTAATAATTCAAGGGCATTTTTGTCTTTTTAATATTAAAATTTAACAAAATAATAAAATAAATTTTATATAAATATAAAATTTTAAAAAATTTTAATTAAAAAAAAAAGACAACAGCCACCGTCACTAATGCCGGTGGTAGTGGTCGTGGCTAACAAAACTAAGTGGTTGTTTCCGGTCATCTAGTTCCAGGAAAGGCCAGATCAGGTCTTCCCATTCGATAAAGGTGACCAGATCTGGCCGCCTCCAGTCTAGGCGGAGGTGGCCAACCCGGCCACCTCTGTCCGAAAAATAAGTCTAAAACGGCCGGAAAAGGCCGTCCTTGGCCCTACTGGCCGTTTCCGACCTTTCTTTTCGGTCTGGCCGCATCTTCCAAAATTGGTCACGTCATATTTGGCCTCCCCTAGAACCAGGTGACTAGAAACGGCCACCTAGTTTTGTTAGCTGCGGTCACCGCCGTCGGCACCGGTAGCGGTGGCTATTGTCTTTTTTTAAATTTAAAATTTTTTAAAAATTTTTGAAAATATTTTATTTAAAAATTATTTTATAATTTTATTATAAATTTTTAATTTTTAAAAGGGTATTTTAGTATAAAAATTATAAAAAAATACTTACAATCATGGAAGACGGGGTTTTTGAAACCTTAGGAGTGGTACTTTGTCCCCGCCTCAAACTATGAGTGGGAACAAGTCCTTTGGCCAATTTTTTATAATGTTTTGCAACAATTTTTCCAATGACCTCATTGTTAGCTTGAGTTGGACATTTTTATTCAAATTAAACCGGAGTCAACCTTCATTCTGACTTGATTTGGCTTAAAGCTATTCCTAAATGTAGTGTCACACTTTTGAATTATTCGTATATTTGAATCATTTTTGCATCATCGTTATAATTTTTACTATTTTTTCACTAGGCTGTTGGCCTACCATGCACCTTGCCGCCCGCTGGACAGGCGGAGCGCTTGTTACCTTTACTGTTCTCTCTGCTAAAGCCCCTCCCATTGCTCTAGCCATAAGCTATGGCAACTCCAGCTTGCAACCACAGGGGGCCGCCCTGCAAGTCCAGAATGGGCTCAACATGACATAGATTCTCATATTTCCTCAATTCAATTAGATGTGAGATCAACAAATATCCTTTTTGTAGGCGTAGAAGAGATGATTTTTTGGTTGTAATCCCTCTCCTTTTTTTTTTAAGGAATTGCTTAAATAATTCTTCATTCACCGATGCAGAAAATGCTCCAGTTTTAAAATTCTCATGAGGCCCGGAAAGTTTATTAGCAACAAGTCGAGACAAAGTGATTCATCATGGTCAAACATGAGCCAATAGTTCATTAGGGACGGTTTGTAGATCATCAAATTCCAACAAATGGAATGAAAAGTGGGTCCATGTAAATGATCGAGACCCTAATAAATTGATAAGAAGAAACCAACTATTTTGTTTATAAATTTTATAATATCATAAATTACATTATCCTATCGAACCTTAATTTTTAACTTTGTTAAAATTTTTAAATAAATTTATCATGCAATAAATCAACTAAATTCCAAGTAGTTTACGAATACAACTATAAGCAATAAATATTTCTTAGGGAAATTAAATAAAAAATACAAAATTGCTGCCGTTTATATAATTTAATACAAAAAAATTAAGATTATACAAGTATATATCATACAATAGAAGACAATATCAATTTTGCTCTTCTTTTTACTCTTTTTAACTTAAGCATTGTTTACACTTTTCACACAAACTTTTGACTTAAAAAAGCACAGCAAAGAGAATTTGGAGATTCGGTTAAAAAAAATTGAAGATTGTTGCATCAAACACTTGATCCAAGTAAATATAATTTTATTATAATATTTACATCATATATCACTAAGATGCTAGTGTACTAAGTTGTTTGATGGAAATTATATTTGTAGTTGTAGATTTTATGTAATATTAAATAGCTATAGTTGTAAGTTGTTAAATAAAACTTAGTTTATGTTTGATCTATCTTTAATTTTTTATTTGTTGGTTGAATATGATAATAATATGTGTTCTGTATTTACTAGAAATGATAAGAGTGAGGATAAACAGTAAACCAGGGTAGGGTAAGTGATAAGTTAAGGGTAAACTAAGGGTAAGCAGTAAACTAAAAGAATAAGTAAGTAGGAGAATGAGGTAAGAGCTAAACTAGAGTATGGAGTAACCAGTAAATTGAAGGGTAAATAGAAAGGTAAACAATAGATCGAAGGGTAAACAAAGGGTAAATATTAAACCAAAAGGGTAAACTAGGGGATGAATAAAGGTAAACAAGAGATAAACAATATACCAAAAAGATAAATCGAGAGACAAATAGAGATTAAGCATTAAATCGGGGGGAATTAGATGGTTTTTATAGTTATTTCATATGTGTGTTTAGGGTTAATTAATCAAACAGAAATCTATGTCTATTGGCAGAGTTTGATCATCATATAAAAAAAGATATTACAAACAATATCTTTTGTGTTTTGTGAAGAAAGATGGGTGACATAATATAACAACGAAGCAAGTTATGAAGGTAGGGAACAAAGATTAATAAATATTGTGTTGATAACTAATTATAATGGTTTGTTAGAAGAATTAAGTGTTCGGCTAAATATTGATAAAGGTTATTATGACATCCTGATGTATAAAAAGTATGAAAGTATAAGATCAATTTTTTGTATGAGATTTTGAATGATTAGAATTTCTATGCAATTATGGTTTTATCAACTAGAATCAAAATAGTACCTTTAACTCTTTATGATATTATTAGTCCAAAAGCAGAGACAAATAACATAGAACTTGTTGAAATTATAAAAGAATAAACTTATAGGTGTAATATTCAAGTGGTAGAGCACATATTGAATAGAAGAAGAGGTTTAATATTGGTGATGAGAGGTAAGAGGAAGTTGTGTAATTTTTTCTGGAGGCAAAGAATTGGGTTCAAGGACAGAAGGATAAAAAATTAACCTTGGGTTCATTTGATCATCAAGATGAGATAAATGATATTCTTGACAATAAACCAGATTATGAGGAAATGGATGAAGGTGAGTATAATGGTGGTGTGTAAGTTAGTGTAAGGCAATATTTGATACATGAGGAAATAAGGGTAATAATTGTTTACAGTAATTGGAGAGTACTAGTAATTAAAAAGGCTGAAGGTTTAGGTTAACCATGCATGCGTTCAGTAAATATAGAGGTTAACCATGCACCTGACCTTTTACCACCACCATGGCTACTGCTGCTGCTGCTGTTGCCCCCACTGTAAGAGCAAATAAGGGTTCTGGAGTAGACATGTAAGGGGTAAAGGTGAAGGTTTAAGGAAGAAAAAACTATCATTTCCACTATAAACTGACTAGTCAGTAAAATTATAGACCCTACGAATAGAAATGGTGGAAATGAGTTAAAAATCAAGTTCAAAGACGTTTGAGACCAGTGTTTGTAAAGAGAATCGATTTGATAGGCAAGAGAGGGAAGAGACGGGAGACCATGGCTTCATCTTCTTCATCTATGTCACTACCAATATACAATGGTGAGAATTATCATCTTTGGGCTGTGAAAATGCAGGCTTTCCTGAGAGGGTTAGGTGTATGGTAGTATGTAGAGAAGGATAAACAGCTACCTCCTTTAAGACCAAATCCAACCCTGAATCAGATTAGAATGCATGAAGAGAAGGCAGCTAAGGCACTTAGAGCACTGTCTATACTTCATCAAAGTGTAACAGATGTTGTGTTCACAAAGATTGTAGCCTGTGATACAACAAAAGATGCCTGGGACAAGTTAAAAGAAGATTCCTTGGGGAGTGAGAGATCAAGGCAAATGAATATTTTAAACTTGAAAAGGGAATTTGAAATGTTGAAGATGAAGGAAGCTAAAACTGTTAAGGAATATGCAGACAAAGTGATGAAAGTAGTTAACCAAATTAGATTAATGGGAGAACCACTTGTTGATCAAAGGATTGTTAAGAAAATCCTTGTAAGCATTCCAGAAAGATATGAGGCAAAAATCTCCTCTCTAGAAGACTAAAGTTTTTTCAGAGCTTACTCTAGGAGAAGTGGTGAATGCCTTAAAAGCTCAAGACCTGAGAAGGGCCTTGAGGCAGGAAAAGTTCACAGAAGGTGCACTCACTGTCAAGCACCAAGAAAGAAGTTTCAGCAGCAACTGCAGTAAGAGACATTCAGTTGAAAGAAGAGATAAGAAGAAAGGAAAAATAAAGCAGTAAGGGGAAAACAAAGGCAAGCATGTTCCTTGTCCTTATTACAAAAGGAAAGGCCATCTTCCAATCTATTGCTGGTTCAGACCCAATGTAAAATGCAGGACCTGCAACCAAATAGGACACATTGAGAAAGTGTGTAAGAATAAGAAGAACACATCATCTCAGCAAGCTCAACCAACCCAAACTACTGAAAAAACAAAAGAACAAGAAGAAAATTTATTTGTTGCTACCTATTATACAACTTCTAGTGATCATTTCACTTGGCTAATTGATAGTGGGTGTTCTAACCACATGACCAGTGATGTGTCAATCCTAAAGAACCTGGATTAGTCATATCAGTCCAAGGCTAAAATAGGAAACAAAGAGCTGCTCGATGTAAAGGGAATAAGAGATGCACTAGTTCATACTTCAGCAAGTATAAGGCTAATAAAAGATGTGCTTTATGTTCCTAAAATAAGCCATAATTTGCTGAGTGTTGGCCAAATGTTAGAGAAAGGATATGAACTGCATTATCAAAGAAATTCATGCATCATAATTGATTCAAATGTTAGTGAACTGTTGAATGTATGTATGAAGAACAAAAATTTTCCAATTGAATGAAAGTTGACTTGTTTCAATGCAAAGTAGCAAGGAGCTGAAAACTGCAGACTATGGCGTAAAAGGCTAGGCCACTTTAGAAGAGGTAATTACTAATTTTCCTACTATCACCAATCAAGAAGAGATATGCAAAGTGTGTCAGCTTGGAAAGCAAACAAAGCTACCCTTCTTCAAAAGCAATTCCAGGGCCTCTAAAAAGTTACAGCTTATGCACTCTGATTTGTGTAGACCTATGAGTGTGCCATCTTTTAATAGAAGCAGGTATTTCTTAATATTTATAGATGACTTGACAAGATTTTGCTGGATTTATTTTCTAAGACAAAAATTAAAAGTTCTTGATGTGTTTAAAAGATTCAAAACTGAAGTTGAAAAGCAATCAGAGTGTAACATTAAAATACTCAGAACTGATAATGGTTCAAAGTATACCTCTCATGCTTTTTCAGAGTTTTACAATTCACAAGGCATTATTCATCAGCTTACTTCTCCTTATACTCCTCAACAAAATGGAGTTAATGAGAGAAAAAATAGATCTATTATGGATATGTCAAGATGTTTATTGATTGAAAAAGAAATGCCAAAGTACATGTGGGCTGAGGCAGCAAACACTACTGTCTATTTACTAAACTTACTGTCTACAAGAGCTCTCAAAAATGTCACTCCTCATGAAGCTTAGTATGGTTGTAAACCTATTGTTGATCACCTTAAGGTGTTCAGATGTCTTTGCTATGCACTTTTACCTAAAGAAAAAAGAAGAAAGCTAGATGCAAAAGCTGAAGTTGGTGTGTTTATTGGTTATAGCTCTGTGTTTAAAGGTTATAGGATTTATAATCCTGCTACTAATAGGATTATGGTTAGTAGAAATGTGAAATTTGATGAATTAGGAACTTGAAATTGGGAAAACAGCCCTGAAACTGAAAGTAGCTCATCTAATGTGTAATGACCCAAGGGGTAGAATTGCCATTTTAGAAAGTTCAGGGGGTAGAAGAGTTATTTTAGAAGTCCTTTGGGGCTTAGTTTGAGTTTCTGCACAAGGGTGGGTGGAAATGGCAATTTTCCACCGGACACAAGACCGTGTGCCTAGGACACACGACCGTGTGCCTGCCCTTTTAGCCATGTATATGTTTTAAGTTTCCAGTGTTGCGCAGATCAGCTTTCCCAGCTTATTTCCTTTATTTTCTCTTCTTCTTCCTCAGCTCCAGTGAACCATAGAGTTTCAGAGAGAGATCCCCCAGCAGCCCAGCTTCAGATTAGAGATCCAAAGACTTCCAGAGAGAGAGATAGAGCTTCCATGGCGTGAGGTAAGTGTTTTCCTTACCTCTCTCGCTGTTTTCAGAGCATGAATGGTTGTTTCCAGCTTATGTGAACTTTATGTGTGCTTGTTTGAGTTGTTTCCAACATGTTTGAGCTGTGAGATGATGCATGATAACATGATTGAGTGGTTTTCCATGTTTATATGCGTATATGTTTATATGCATGAGATGTATACTTTATTTATGATGATTGGCGTGATTGATATGATGAAATGATGATTATTTACGTGCTAGTAGTAGTAGAAAGTGTTTATGTTTGATGATTTGAAGTATGGAAGTATTGGTGTGGGAATTTCTGGATTTCCAGACGCGTTCTACAGAATCTGGGTCGAGCACACGACCGTGCGTCCTTGATGCACGCCCGTGTGGCCTCAAATTTTGTATGGACACAGTCGTGCATGTTGGTCGTGTACGTATGAAAACCCAGACACATGCCCATGTGCCCGAGTACACACGCCCGTGTGCTTTCCCCAATTCCACACGCCTGTGTATGCGAGACACGAGAAGAAGGAGAAGGCAGCCACACGCCCGTGCAGTGCCATACACGCCCATGTGTTGCACCACATGCCCGTGTGCCTTGCCAAATTTTCATGATTTTATTCCAGAACCATGCACGCCCAGGGACACAGCCAGCACACGGTCCTGTGTGTTTTGTCGCACGCCCGTGCACACCAGAACACACCCCCGTGCACCTTCAGAAAAAGATATTAAAAGAGTAATTAAGCCACTCTAAGCTAATTTGAAGCACACATAACTCAGAATTAATATCAGAAATCAGCATTTCATGCATGATTATCAGTATTTAGCATGACATGTCATATCAGATATTTTCAAACTGGATCTAAGGATCCGACAGCATGATTTTTCAGATATACATATATGATTTTTCATATATCAGATAGGGGTGGATACGAGGGGGCACCTGTGAGTTCACACACCCGCTAGAGAGGGAAACCTGTGTCCGCTAAAGAGGACATGGTCACTGACCAAGCTCGTTAGAGAGAGTGCTGGTTGTGCATCAGTAGATTTATTAAGACCTTGAACTCACACAGCCAGGGTGTCGAATCCCTGTATTCATCAGTCTGGCCAGCATAACAGATTTTCAGATATTTATAGTACTTTCTGATATAGATTTCAGATATATTATACGTATATATTCAGGATCTTCGGATCACAGTTTTATTATCAGAAAGAGTTTTCAAAAAAGACAGTTCTTTCAGAAAAACAAGCCTGAGGGTAAGTTTTTACAGTTTTCAGCATACATGACATCAGCATATACATTTCATTGTCATGTACAGCATCTCATGAGAAACAGATGAGAAACAGATCAGTAACAGAACAGAAACAGAACATAATTCAGTAAAGAATTAAGCAGTAATAGATATACTTCGGTATATCAAGAGAATCAGAATAAGAAAACTGTCCAGCAGAATTTTCCCTATGTGACGAGTCAAGTAGTCAGTGAATGTTTGACCTACGAGTATTTGTGTTTGGAAACGCTTGCTGAGTGACTTTGTCACTCACTCTCTTCCCTGTTTCCTTTTGCAGGTTAGTGATTCGTGGTTGAGCTGGAGCGAGACCGCTGCGAGATTTTGGGGATGTGGCTCGGCGCAGCAGATAGCATGTTGGCTCGCATGCTTTTACTTTCTCATGTATATATGTGTGTATTATATTTTTATATACACTGTATGACTAGTATGTTTATACATGAGCAGTCTGGGTTTTCACGTTTACATTTCAGTATGTTTTATTACTGAACTATATTTTCAGTTTCTTTTTATAAAGAAATTTTTCAGACAGTAGTAGCAACTTATTTTTTCTGTAGAGGTCCCCGTCTCAGGTATATTTTATTATTATATGTACAGTATTTTTCGCAGCGTACAGTAACCTGAGCGGGGGTCGCTACATAATGTACAGAAGACTTATACACTGCCTGAAAGTGATGCTGAAACTAATGTTGAAGAAGTACTAGCCAACAGAATCAGAACCCTACAAGATGTTTATAGTAGGTGTAATCTAGCTATTAAAGATCCAAAAAATTTTAAAAAAGTTGCTGGAAAAGAGGAGTGACTGGCTACTATGAAAGAAGAAATAGGTATGATCAACAAAAATAAAACATGGAGCCTAGTTGCAAGACCTGAAAATGTGAAGCCTATTGGGGTTAAATGGATTTATAGAACTAAATTAAATCCTGATAGCTTTATTAATAAGTATAAGGCCAGGTTGGTTGTAAAAGGCTATATGTAGTAACCTATAATTGACTTCTTTGACACCTTTGCTCCAGTTGCCAGGTTAGATACTATTAGGCTTCTGATTGCTTTGGCTACTGAGCATAATTGGCAAATTTTTCATCTTGACGTAAGGTCAACCTTCTTGAATAGTACATTAGAAGAAAACATTTACATTGATCAATCTGAAGGGTTCTCAGTTCCAGGAAAAGAAGCTTGTGTTTACTAGCTACATAAAGCCCTATATGGCTTGAAGCAGGCACCAAATGCCTAGTACAGCAGAATACATTCTTACTTGCTAAACCAAGGCTTTGTGTGCAGCTAAAATGAACCTACTCTATATATAAAGAAAAGGAAAAATGAAAATGAGTTAATTGTCTCCTTGTATGTTGATGATCTTCTTGTGACAGAAGGAGATAAAACGGAAATTGAGAAGCTTAAAAGGAGTATGCAGCAGGAGTTTGAAATGTCAGATCTTGGTGAAATGAGTTATTTTCTTGGGTTGGAAATTGATCAGCTGAAGCATGGAATTTTTGTATCACAAAGGAAATATGCTTATGAATTATTGAAAAGATTTCATATGTCCGAATGCAAGGAAGTAACTACTCCTCTAATTGCAAATGAAAAGCTGAGAAAAGATGATAAAGAAGATAAAGTTGATGCTACAATTTATAGAAGGCTTATAGGAAGTTTGTTGTATTTATCTTCAACCAGGCCATATATCATGTTTGCAACTTCACTGTTATCAAGGTTCATGCAATCTCCC
Organism: Anacardium occidentale; assembly: GCA_026122585.1. Classification (NCBI taxonomy): domain Eukaryota; kingdom Viridiplantae; phylum Streptophyta; class Magnoliopsida; order Sapindales; family Anacardiaceae; genus Anacardium; species Anacardium occidentale. Next base: position 320,484 of record JAJEJH010000215.1, read on the forward strand.
AGTCAAACTCATTGGTGTGCTGCGAAGAGAGTATTAAGGTATATAAAGGGTACAACTGACTATGGCCTATGGTTATCTAAGCAGCAAGGTGATGAATTAATTGTTTTTTTGGATAGTGATTGGGCTGGCAGTCTTGATGATTACAAGAGCACTTAAGGCTACTGTCTTTCATTTGGAGGAGCTATCTTCAGTTGGAATTCAAAAAAGCAAGATATGGTAGCTCAGTCCACAACAGAAGCTGAGTATATAGCTACAACAAATGCTGCAAATCAAGCTATCTAGATTAGAAAAATTCTTTCTGATTTAGGTAAACTGCAAGAAAAAAATGTTGTCTTATTTGTAGACAATAAGTCTGCAATTGCTATAAGCAAAAATCCTGTGCAACATGGAAAAACTAAGCATATAAATGTAAAGTTTCCTGTCATCCGAGAAGCTGAGAAATTGGGGGAAATAAGCTTGCAACACTGCAATTTTGATACTCAAGTGGTTGATATTCTAACTAAAGCTCTTCCAAAATCTAAATTTGAATATCTTAGAATGAAGCTTGGTGTTGTGGCTATAACCTCAAAGGAGGAGTGTTAGGATGGTTGAGGTTATTATTGTCTTTTATTTTTTGCTAATGTACAGCAGTTGTGCTCTGCCATAGTAGTTGAGCTTTGATACATCAAATGAGTGATAAACCATGTTTTTTGCTACTTGTAATGCAAGTTATGTTGTCATTAATTAAGGTATCGTTTTGTGTACTAGTAGATATATAAAAAGGTTGTACATGAATCAAATGAATGATGGAATGCATTTTTTCAAATTTATCTTCAGCTCTCTAAGATTTTCTTCATTTTTTTCCTACAGCTTTCAGGTTTAACAAAGTTCATTTTATCTCCACTCCTTCTCATAACTACATAACAAGGAGAGAAGGCGATGAGGGACAACATGGTAAGAAAAAATGAATAGTCCATGTGAAGTTTGATAGGAAATCATTGGTGGGTATGAAGACGGTGGCAGAGATCAAGAACATGGCAGTGCCAACGGTGCCGATGATCATGTCTGCCTAGTTGTTGAAGTCGCCACCTCCTATAAGGGCATCGCTTATGCTGTGGAGTCATCGAGAATCAATGATGGTGTTGGGTTTCTTCTGCTTTTCTAGGGGTTGAAGATTGGTGATGTTGGGGTGGTGGGTAGCGGCTGTGCGACATCAAAGATGACGACGATGGTGGGGAGGAGGAGTAAAGAGGGGCGGTTGACCATTGAAGAAAGAAATATGCTATGCAACTAGCTGCATAACGAACTCTTCCCGCCAATTGTATTAACTTTGAGAAGTTTGTAAGGGTAATTTAGGGATTATGTATTTGTTTAAATGTAGATAAGTTGGGCCTCGTGGGCTGGTTACTAAATCGGGTTTGTCTCTTTAGTTTACCTTTTTACCTTTTTCGTTAATATTAAGAATTTTATTTTATTTTTTATTTAAATTTATTTAATTTTCAAATTTTAAAAATATTTCTATAAGTATTAGTACATAAAAAATTATATTTGTTAATAAATTTTCATTGATTTAACTATGATTAACTGAGTTTTGTCTCGTATTTAATTTATTTAGAATGTTTTCATTAAATTTAATTATAATTAAAGCTTTGCCTCTTTAAAAATATTTTAAAACTATTAACTTTCGACCATTTTCTTCTGCTTAAAAAAATTATAAAAAATTATCCCACAATTAATTTTTTTTTCTACTTTATTCACTTACCCTGGTTTTAAGAACCAAATTCCGCGTTCATATAACTAATGAATCAACCTACAAGTTCAATCTAAACCAAATAAAGTTTAATTTGAATCTAAAATAATAAATTTTAGATTAACTCATTTGATTAGTGATAAGTTTGTTGGAAAAATGTTAGAAAGCTATCAAAAAGGGGAAAAAAAAAAGTTATTGAAGATAATGAAGAATTGATAAAAAACAAGAAAAAAAGTAGTCGATGAAGATAAATTTGTCTACAACTTTTCAATAACTCAATAGAGTATGATTGACTTAACTTAATGTAAAACTAGAATTATCCTTATCAGGGTCAGCCCAAAAATATATATAACTTCATATAACAATTATTTTGATAGTTTTTTAATAATATAAATATATAATATTTATTTCAGTGGTCAGTTTGATAACCATGATATCATAACAATTATATATGAATTTTATAATTATTAGAAACTTGTTCATATGAACAAATACATATTTAATCTATTACTAGTAGAAAGACACATAGACAATTATTGCAAAGACTATAATATTAAATTATAATTTAATAGATTTAAACCATTCCTATAACAAAACAATTTTCTTATCATTGTTATTGTTTTATTGAAAGAAAAATAATTTAACAATTCATATATATTTGAATTTTAGTAGGTCATTTTATGATAAATTTGAGACCTTTTTTAAGTATATATAGATCTTAATAACTTATATCTTATATCGGTTTTGATCTCTATTTAAACTTAAATTATTTGATTAGATTTCTCTGAACGCATCAAACCTTAGGTTTAGCATAAAAACGCAATAAACATCCACTAGTCAATCCATATAGAAAGTCAAAAACACACAAAACTTGACTAAGGAAATAGGTTAGAAGCAGAACTCCCATGAAACCCATGAACATACTACCAAGTTCCAACTTTCCTTCTTAATTTCACCTATAAAACCCTTCACAAAATTTACCATTTCATCAACTGAATTCGTCAATGGGAACTTCTACTATTCCTTTTCGCTCTGTCGCCACGACTCTCTTCCTTCTTTGCAGCTTTTTGCACGTACCAACAACAGCGTCTCGCCGCCTGTTGAACGACCCAGAAAAGCCATCGACAATGCCGCTCGAAACCCCTCTTGAACCGACTCTAACAACACCTGAAGAAGACGATTCAATGTTGCCAACATTGCCAATATCTTTCCCAGAACCAGACCCAACAATGAGTAGTAGCCCTAGCCCAGTGCAGCAGGGTGCAGGCAACGTCAGTCCCATGGTTCCTTCACTTCCCAGCTCGCCCCCTCAGCTGCTACCTGATCTTCCTCCTTTGCCTTTCATCTCCACCTTCCCCTTCGGCCCTGGACTCAATCATTCAGGTTTAACTTCTCCACCAAGCGACCCAGAACTTCACGTTTGACAGCAGAAGCAGTGAATGTCAGTAGTCTTCGTTCTTTCTAATATCAAATAAGAATACGAATATTGTAGAAAAATCTTTACGATGAGAATTTTTTATAATACCCAAGGAAACCATATCCAGATTTTCCTTCAATAATACTGCCTTTGTATTAGCCTGATGGAAATCTATCATGTTGTCAGTGTGTTTTTTTGGGATAAATAAAACATTAGAGGGTTTTAAGACAATAATTTTATTATATGTTCTTTATAAATAAAAATGATTATATTGAACCGCACGTTAATCCTAGCTGTGAAAATAGTGATTTGTTCTTTAACAGATCAAACATGAAACTGTAAGCTATAATCATCTAAAGAAAAAAAAAAAAAAAACACTCTAATCAAGAATGCTAAAACTATTTCAAGTCCAAACCAAATTATGGAACTAGAACTTTAATATGAGTTTTAACTTATTTTATATTACAATCATACCATGATATAAATCAACAAAATTAATTTCTTTGTATTATTTGTGATTCTAATACATTTTATGAGAATTTTTATAGGCTAAATCACTATTACCCATCCCAACTATGACAAAAAGATAAATTGTCATTCGTTAAGTTCAAAAATCCAAACTCCTACTCAAATGTTTTGGTTAAACAGCTACTATGCCCTTTATAAATTATAATTTCCAAAATACTCTCAGAGATTTATAAAAATTCATAATTTCATTTATTTATTAATTTACAAGGTTACCCTTTTATTAAGATTAACATTAAATAAACATGGTATAATTTTTAAATTGAAATCAACTGTTCAAAATCGATATTAATAATTGGGTAAAGTAATACAATTTGATTAGTTATTGCTATATCAATTTGTATATCCTTCAAATGTCGGCCCAAAACAAAACTGTATAAATTTTATATACAAAGAAACTCAGAAAATAACCAGTATAAACTATAAAATTTATAGACTTCATCAATAAAGTTAAGAAAAATATAAATATAAAAGAGCATAAAATCGAAATTCAGTTTATTTTTTATTATCTTTTCCGATTTTTCCTAAACAAAAGAAGGAAAAAAACTGTTTAGCTTCCAAGAAAACGTAAGTCCCTTGTAGAGGAAGACTAAACAACTAAAAAAACTAGAAAACAAAAAACAAAAAATCGTGTTTTTTTGGAAGCCAATCAGTTTTTGTGTCTTTTCGCTTCAAATCCAAGGACTTGAGTTTGGTTGATTTTAATTTTGTTCTGTTTCGTTTTATTTTTTTTTTTTTTTTGGAGAAATCCGAAACATAATAAAAAATAAATTGAACTTTCATTTTGTGTTTTTCATGTTTAATTTCCATTTTTTTCTCATGTTGTCGATGAAGTTTATAATTTATGTAGTTCATGCTGGTTGCTTTCCCCCCTTTTTTTTTTAAGTAGCGAACTAGAATTTTAGTATTCTAATGATTGTGGTTTGTGCAGGTGAAGATCCAAAAATGGAGAAAATGAGATTAAGATAGTAGATGCAGATTATTACTTGTTTGGTAAATACAATTCGCAGGGGATTTAAAAAGCAATACGTGTTTTTGAATTGTTAAAGAATATACCAACTGATATAACAACAATTAATCAAATTGTATTATTCTACCCAATTTTTATTATTGATATTAACTGGTTGATTTCAAATTTGAAATTATACTATCTTTATTTAAAAATAAGTGAAATTCTAAATTTTTGCAAGCCTATTAAAAAGGGTATTTTGATAACTATAGTTTAATAAATGTTTAATAATCATTTAATAAAAAATAGTCAATTAAGGGTATTTTGTAAGTCTCTTCATATTTGGACGGAAGTTTGGTATTTTTACACGTAACAAGTAAAAATTTGTCAAGATTAATTGGCAAAAACAGTCTATTAAGCTTTATTAATGGACTCAAAGACACCAAAAAATACAAGTCTATTAATATTTGATTGAGAGTCTGGTATTTTTTAAATTTAAGAGGTAAGAATCTACATGTTTATAATTACAAGAAATGGTCATTAATTTAATAAGTAAGAATGATAATAATATTTTAAAACGAACCAAATTAAAAGCACGAACATTCATTCATGAATACTATAAGTTTTTTTTGTCTTTCGTTATTCTTTTAGTACATTACATTAAGAAACTAAGTACAAACAGGAAACGACAAAAAAAACAAAAAAAAAAACAGGAAATTGCAATATAAGAAAATGAGAAGGGAAAGAGAGCTAGCTGCTTTTTTTCATCGTAATTAAGGAAGTCCTTATGGAGCAGGAGGTGGATTGAAGGGAAAGGGAGGTAATGGGAAAGTGAAAGGAAACGGTGGCAATGGCATGTTAAAAGGATTGGAAGGAAAAGGGAAGTTTGTCAGTGGAGATGGCAAAGGCAAGTTTGGCAATGGATAGTTTGGCAATGGAGGTAAGAAGGGGATGTTGTCAGGAAGAGGCAAAGACTGCAATTCCTTCATATTTTTCAGGTTCATCTTCTTCCTATTCACCATCTTTTCTGATTCACTTTCTTCTGCATTAAGTGGCCGAGAATCTGCAAACCTGAAGATCAAAATCAAGGTGAACAAGAGGAAGATAAGACTTGGGTGGAAGGGTTGAAAAGCCATGTCTTGGCTGCAGCTATGATTGAAGAAGCGAATTCTGTTGGGATGTTTTATAGAGACTACTGAAAGAGAGAAACACCGAATGATTGTATTGAATGAAGAAGAAAAATCTCATCTCTGGTAGAAACTGGAAGGCTCTTGAATCTTGATGATCGTGCCATTGGAAGAGCAAAAATTGCAGGGTCGAGTCAGATTACTTAATGCAAAGCTGGTAAAATTTAGGAGAATCGAAATGAGTGCCGTTTTTACCTGCTGCATGGATAACTTCATATTTATTTCCTCGGGAATTCTTCTTTCTTCTCTGCTTTTTAGGGAAATAAAAATTTCGAATGAGAAATCTAAATTCTTTAGCATTATTCCTCTCAAGTTTGGCTGTTCTAGGTTGAGACCAAAACAAGGTATCTCTTCTTTCGGGCCAATCCACCATGGCCATCTTCTTGAATTAGGTGGGAAACAAAGTTTAGCTCTTCTTGGCTAACCTATAGATCTACCGTACCTGAGTTTAATTACGTTTAATCAAACATATAATTATTGGTGGTAAATTGATTTGACACATATTGTTCAAACCTTAAAGTTTTAATTTAATATGTAAGTTTGGGTGACATTGGACATCTTCATAGGCATATCAACAAGCATTGCAAAAAATGTAACAACACTTAAAAGTGTAATAACAAATTTCATTCACTTACTTCACATTTGCATTAAGCACAATCAAATCATTATAGTGCAACAATCAATAAAAGTAACAAACCAATAAGATTCATTCAAAGTATGATTTTCGATAAACCCCAAACACCATAATGAATAACCATAAAAAGAATTGGGCTTTTATTTAAGGTCAAAGGAAATGAAGCACTATGACCATTTACTAATTCACAAATGTCACATTGAAAACCAGAAATATCAATATCTCCAAATAAATTTGACAATAATTTCCTTTTGAAAAGAGAATAAAATATGTCTTAAACATTAATGCCATAACCAAATATTTGTCTTCTTTTTCTCCCCTTTACAATCATTTATAGCTAATGCACTTTGCAACTTTTCTGAAGTCAAATAAGAAATATCCAAATAGTATAGCTACCCTCTTTCAACACTATAACCAATTGTCTATCTTGTTCAGATGCCCTTAAACATACAAAAATCATACCAAAAAACAATAACACAAGATAAGGTAGAGGTTATTTGAGAAATTGACCAAAGATTATAATCTAGTGATGGAACAACTAATATTGAATTTAAATGCAAAGTATCAATGTGAAGAATATTACTTGATCCTGGTTACTTTATCAAGTGCTTTTATTGTTGTTGTTTGTTATTTGTTGTTTTATGAATAACAGTTAAAAAGAGCTAACGTCATTTGCTATTTACAAAAGGAAACTTGGGAAGTTTAACAGAGGCTGTTAGAGTTAAATGAAATGGTGCATATGAAGGCTAAAGGTTAGTCAAAGCTACTACAAATCATTAAAGGAGGCTACTTTACTCTTTCTTGTTTTCTTTCTTTGTGTTGTCTTTTTGTAATTGAGAATAAAAGATAGCTAACGATGTGGTCTTGTAATCAATTTAAGGTGAGTTTTAACTGTTTTGTTTTCTGGTTTTGTTGTACAATTGAGATGTAATCTTGACAGTTAGATTAACTAATTTCTAGACTATTCTAGTACTTCTTAGTTTGTATATAAACCCTAGATTATGGTAAATAAAAATTTAGTCTGAGGTATATTTAGAAATCTGAGTGTGGTGTTGTTTTCACAAACTACTTTTAACTTCTCATGGTATCAGAGGCCATCAACTAACATCCATAGCAAATTTTGGTGTTTTGGTGCTCCAAATGTGTCAAGTCAAAGTACTAGTGCTGAAGGATTGGTGTCAATGAGTGTTCCTTAGTTCAACAATCTTTCTAGCTTTAGCTTGTAAATTGTTAATCCAAGATTAACTAAAGAGAATTATCGATACTGTACGATACAAGTTTTGTTCACTATCAAAGCTCATCAGTTGGAGGATCATCTGATAGGTTTGATATCATGCCCTTCATCATTTTTGTATGTTAAGAATGATGTTGAATTGAATATGGTGAAAACTATTAATCCTGAATATGCTAGCTAGAAAAGATTAGATAATTTGTTAATAATTTTGTTGTTGGCTTCAATTTCAGAGTGTATGTTTAGTCATGTGTCTACATGCAATACTACGACTAAAGTGTGGAAAACATTAGAGAATTATTTTTACACAAAATATAGAGTTAGAGTAATACATTTAAAGAATTTTTTGCAAACCTTAGAGAAAGGAGTGATGTCCACTAGTCAATATGTTAAAAAGATGAAAAAATTGGTAGATGCTTTAGTTACAAGTGGATAGAATGTAAGTGACGAAGAATTAATTAATCACACAGTAGATAGAGTAGGACTTGATTTTGATCCAACAATTGTTTACATCACATCCAAATTAGATTCACAAACTGAATCTATAAGTCTAGTTGAAACTAGGTTTGTTCTTAAAAAATATGAATAAATAATGGATAAAAAAGTTATGGTATTGTTTGATATGCATAGGGGAATGGCTCATGCTGTGTCATAAACTAAAAGGTATTTTACTAACAATCGGAGAGTTAAAACATCTAGTGTACAAACGGGTCTGTAAATCAAAATACAAATAGATAGTAGTTTAATATGCCAAGAGGTAAAGGACAAGGATTTAATAGAACTAGAATAGTGTGTTAGCTTTGTAATAAGACAGGTCATACAGTGCTATCATCAGTTTGATATGACATTTTGTGGGAAGAATCAGTTCAATGTAAAGCATGGTCTTATTACTAGGGATAGTAATACTAAAGCTAGTTCTGTAGTTGATGGATTAGGAGATCAATGTCAAGAATTTAAGGATGAAAATCTTGAGAATGTTGCAACTAATATGAATTACACACATTACTGAAGCTACTAAGTTACCTATACAACTGTGGTATAGCCTCACCAAAAACAGTTGTATAGCCTTACCAGAAACAGTTGTTGATCCGCAATGGTATATGGACTCAAGAGCTATTAATCATGTGGTAACTGATTTGAGTAAACTTTAACATGAATACTGAGTACACTAGAAGTCAACATTTTCAGGTTAGCAGTGATGAGTGTTTGTTAATTACCCACGTTGGTTTAGTTGGTTAATTAACTTTAGTTTCTGGAAAATTGCTTATAATGAATAATGTGTTGTATGTTCGAAAAATTACAAAGAATCTATTAAGTGTGGCCAAATTAACTAGAGAGAATAATTTGGTGATACAGTTTTACTCACATTTTCACTTAATTAAAGTTAGGCAAATAGATATGGTGTTACTTTAAGGAGTTTTGAAAAATGGTTTATACTAGTTGAATGTTATATCATATAGTATAAGTTCTAGAAGTTCAGTAGTAAAGATTGTTAGTAGTAAAGTTCAAAACATAGTAATGCAATTTATGACTAGTGATGTTTTAATTTGGCATAAGAGACTAAGGCATCCTTATGCCAAGAACCTTAATCTTATCTCTCAAGCTAGTCAAATTCCTTCGTTGAATGTGTCAAAATCCTTTTTTTGATTGATTGTCAATATCGTAAGCATCATCAACAAAGCTTTTCAAGCTCAATCTTAAAAACTTTAACTCGACTTGAGTTATTGTACAGTAGTGATGTTTGGGGTTCATCTCTGGTGGTGTCACAAGAGAGGTTTAAGTATTACATGCTTATTATAGATGATTATTCCAAAATTACTTGGATTTTTCCTTTGAAGTCTAAGGCTTAAGTTAAAACAATTTTTAAACAATTTCATAAGCTAGTTGAAAGTTAGTTTGAGAAGAAGGTCAAAATAGTTCAAATAGACTAGGGAGGAGAATTTAGAGGATTGCAAAAGTATTTTTAAGAGCTAGGAATATTGTTTAGCCACCTCAGTCCTCATACTCACCAACACAATTGGAGAGCAAAGAGGAAGCATAGACATTTGGTAGAATTAAGGTTAGTTTTATTAGCATAGGCACATATGCCTTTATCTTCCTAACGAGCTGCTTTTCAAGCCTCATTTTTTCGCATAAATATACAACATTCTTCTATTTTGAGTTAATTGTCACCTTTCCAAATGTTGTTTGACTAATTTCTAAATTTTAAAATATTTAAAGTATTTGGTTGTGCTTGTTATCCCTTATTGAGCTTATAACCAATATAAATTCAATTTTCATATATAGAAATATGGTTTCTTTGGGTACAGTTTCAGTCATAAGGGTATGAATGTCTCAGTCTAAAAGGAAAAGTCTATATGTCTACTAGTGTAATTTTTTATGAAACCTATTTTCCTTTTAAAGAAAATTCAAATTTTGTTAAAAACTATCATTTTGAAATATTAGAAAATTTAGATAACTTAAACTTTTCAAACAGTTGTTTCATTAAATGGTCAAGTCTAGCTCCCTCAACAACTCCTCCTAAAACATATAATAATATAGCCAATTTACAATAGTCATCCATATAAAAAGTTCCAATCCTAAAAATATTTTTGGCTTTAATAAACAAATTTCAGTGTCTGTATATCAAGAGTCATACATACCACAACTACTTAATCCTGAAGTTCCAAACAAGTTATCCAATTTTTAGAATTCATCTATGTCTGTGGATGATAGCAAAAATGATACTGAAGTTAAGTCTATGAATGATAGCAAAGATGTTACTAAAGTTAAGCCTATGAATGATAGCAAACATGATACTGAAGTTGAGTTTGAGGTAGTTATACCTATAGAAATTCATGATGAAATTAAGGTAGGTGGGGAGAAAAATAAAGTTAAAGTCAATAAGTAGAAAAATAAGGGATGACAGTCACTACATCTTATAGTGACTAGACTAAAAACAGGTAGTCTAAATGCAAATAAAAAATATGTTAGAGTGAGTGTAACAAGTGAACCTAGTATTTTCGCTGAAGCTATTAATGATTTTGGATGGTTCATAATTATGATAGCTAAATATGAAACACTTATGAAGAATAAAACTTAGGTATTAGTACTATTTGAACAAGGAAAAAATATAATAGATCATAAGTGGGTGTTCAAAAGAAAGTTGAATCCTAATAGGTCATTGCAAAAACTTAAAGTTAGGCTGGTAGCTAAAGGCTTTCAATAGACTTCACGTGTAGATTTTTTTGAAACTTTTAGCCTTGTAGTGAAATATATCGTAGTGAGGATTATGCTTACATTAGCTAATCCTTTTGGGTGGCAAATTAGACAAGTGGATGCTAATAATGCATTCTTAAATAGTGAGTTGGGAAATGAGGTTTACATGACCTAACTTTAACAATGGGTATATAGAAAAGATAGTAATAGACTTGAATTAAGTGTTTGCACTAAAAGATTTAGTGTTGTTAAGTTACTTTCTGGGTTTAGAAGTAAAAAAGATAGATGTAGGATTAAATATATGTTAAACCAAATATGCAACTGATTTGTTAGTTAGGACAATTATGTAGAATGCTAATGCTTGTCCTACACCAATGGTTCCTGGAAATAAGTGTTTATAGGGGATATGAAAGATTTGACAACCTAACTTTATACAAAAGTGAGATTGAAGCCTTGTAATATTTGACACTAGCTAGACCAGATGTATCATATGTTGTTAATAAGCTCAACCAATTTCACAAAAATCCAACACAATTATAATGGCAAGTAATAAATAGAGTCCTTAGGTATGTCAAGGAAACATTGTTTTCTAGTTAGGTTTACTCCAACTATTGTATTGAATTTAGAAGCTTATTTAGATGTAGATTTGGTTGGAAATATAAGAGACAGAAGATCAACAAGTGGATATTATTTATTTTTACAAGGAAATATAATTCAATGGAACTCTAAAAAATAAAAGATAACAGTCTTGTATTTAGTAAGTTAGAATACCAAGCCTTAAGTTAGGTTACCATAGAGATGTCATGGCTAAAAAGTCTACTTTCAGAGTTGAGATTTTAATTTTTTAGGACTGTACTAGTTTGGTGTGATAATTTGAGTGTTGGTTCTTAGGCATTTAATGTAATATTCCATAGGAGGACTAAACATATTAAGCTAGATATTCATTGTGTAAGAAAGTTAGTGGCTATAAAGATGATTCAGATTCAGTATGTTCCAATAAAACATAAAATAACAGATGTACTAACAAAGTCCATTGTAGGTTTAAGGTTTGAAGTTCTAAAGGCTAAGCTGAAAGTTGTTAAGAAACCTACGTAGGTTGTCATTAAAGAATGTGATAGTATGTATGAATTGGAATAATCACAAAATATTGTCTAAGGGAGGATCAATGTAAATTCTTTAATCAAGTTTTAAAATTTCATCAATAAGACTTGAGCAAGGATGTGAAAAATATTACTTGATCCTAGTTGCTTTATTAAGTGTTTTTATTGTTGTTGTTTGTTATTTTTTGTTTTATGAATAACAATTTAAATGAGCTAAATTTATTTACTATTTACAAAAGGAAACTTGATGAAGTTTAACAAAGGCTATTAGAGTTAAATGAAACAATGCGTATAAAGGCTGGAGCTTAGTCAAAGCTGTTACAAATCATTAAAGGAGGTTACTTTACTATTTCTTGTTTTTCTTCTTCGTGATTTCTTTCTATAATTGAGAATAAGAAAAGGCTGATGATGTGGTCTTGTAATCAATCTAAGGTGAGTTTTAACTAATTTGTTTTTTTGGTTTCATTGTATAGTTGAGATGTAACCTTGACAGTTGGATTAACTGATTTTTAGACTGTTCTAGTACTTATTGGTTTGTATATAAACCCTAGATTGTAGTAAATAAAAATCTAATATGAGGTATATTTAGAAATATGAGTGTGGTGTTGTTTTCACAAACTACTTTTAACTTCTTAATCAGTAAGAGATAAACATCCTTCCCCAATAATGGTAGTGGTTGTATGATTGGCGGTATTTGTTTTGATAGGTTAAGAGATAAGACCTAGCTAGAATCAAATTTCATATGATCTATAACACTAAGATCAATTATCCATGCACTATTAGAAATAAGTGTAAAAATATTTAAAACCTTACCTTTTTTATCTTTTTTGTTTCCATACTAGTAACAGTTGAAGTCTTTTTAGAATTCTTCTTTCATGGATCACGACTACTATCCCACCATTATGGATATCCCATAAGTTCAAAATTTTTACTCTTGGAATGACTAGGTTGATTGTAATGATTGTAGTTGTAAGTAGACTTATTAACACCATTAGAGGTCTTAGAATAAGTAAACTTTGATCATGCTTACTGGTTGGATTGGTTACAAGCTATTGTGATAGAAGCTTCAATGCTTTTGGTCTCACCTTTTAGAATGGTACAACACATTGCCTCATAACAAATCAAAGCATATCATTCAACCAAATTGAGAACATGTTCTTTGTGCCATATCTCTTTACAAACTGTTTCAAAATTAGTATCTAGTCCAACAAGAAATATATGAACTCGTTATCGCTCAATTGAATTTTTGTATGCTATAATATCGTCAACATCCTTTATTACGACTTTATCATGGTGGTCTAGTTCTTGAAAAATCTCAATCAATTCTCTACAATACACAAAGAAAGATCTTCCAATCTGTTTGGTTGTGAACGTCTTTTTATTCAAGGCAAAAACTTGAAGTTCATCACTACCATTATAAAAGGCCTTTCCCTTTCTACGAATATAGGAGAGTTTTTCTCCTTTAGTAATATGCATTTCAATAAGTTAAGACCAAACATCATAATTGGATTCATTTAAAATGATTCCTACATTAAATGCTCCTTCAAATTGAACAATAATAAGTATCGACTTTGTTGTGGTGGAATCAATAGTTTTTTCATCCATTTTCAATGGAGATATATGAAGATTCAAGAATTTCAAGGATTGTGATTGATTAAAATAATCATTTGGGTAAGTAATTTTAGATTCAATGTTTAGGCTCTGATACCATCTTAACAAAAGGAAAGAATTGTTTTTTTCCACATATTCCAATGAGATTTTACATATACATATATAAGGATGATTCCCTAAAGATACATGTTGTCTATGAATTGTTGATTCCTATAGTTAAGCATATAATTCCTATAATTAAGTAATAAAGCTAATTCCTATAAATACATTATCAAGAAAGAAAGGAAATAATCCTAAATACTAATTACAAATAGTTAACCTACTATATCATAAATTGAAATAAACCAAATATCACACAACATAGTTCCCTAATTTCATATTTTATGCCACATTGCACATAATTGGTGGCTTTTACTGAATACTTAGTCATTTCTCACTCATATATGTTTTTTTTTTTTTTTTGAGCTAAATCTAAACTTATCAATGATTGTGCCATTATTGATTTAGTCAAGCACCTATATATCACTTCTTGCCTTAAACTATCTTTGTTAAAGCTATTCTCATTCAATCATCTACTTTAGTACATTCGTATAAGAGTAAAATCATTATTTCAATACTATGAATGAGTGTGATGGTCTTCGCACAATTATTTATCTACCATGTATAGGCATACACATGCATACTTCTTGTCATAAGCATGTGTCATTTTTTTTCTAACAATTGTGTATCTATAAGACTTGATGACTATGAATCCTCTTTTATGTTGTGACTATGCACCTTTAGTGCCAATAACCATTCACTAATCAACCACCTTTAATGCCAATGACCATGAATCCTCTTCATGCGTGACTTTGTGTCTTTACATAAAGATCATAGTCATACAACCCATGCATGACTACTACAGATCATCTTCAACTTATTGGATGTATGATCATTCACCATCAAATGCATAATCATGCACCGTTATCAATAAGTAATTTTCTAGAATGTTTGACATAATCTCTATGCCTTACTAAGTGAAAATAAAGTCTCTAGCCCTAGGTCATACATAGCATCCCTATATTCTCAATCCATTTATGCTTATACATAATCATTGAATTAAACATGGCAATCACTTATTCATATATGCTTTTATAATGATAGACTAAAATCATTATAATTGTCCATTATATTTAGCACCAACATTGATCACTTATCACAATAGGATACTTTTAACACAAAATCTAACCATCTTAACATGCTTTTACCATGAACACATCTTTACAATCCCCTATAGGTTTTAATAAGTAACATCCATAATTATGTACAATTCTATTTTTGTCTTTTAGAAATTAATTGAGGTTATTGTTCATTATTTAAAAAGATATAATATTATATAAGTGTTAAATTTGGAATTTTAAGTCATTGAATAGTTGTGTATGGAAGATGCATACTCGTTCATATGGTATCACATGAGATAAGTGAATAACATATTACATAGATAAATCTTGAATAAATGAATGACCATTCATGTTAGGTGAATACCCATTCCACAGTTATGTTTTAAAAATTTATAAAAGAAGGCATTTAATCACATGACTCCATTCCAATAAAATTGATCCTTTAATTCCATTATACTGAGAGTGTAAGGCTTTAATTTGTATAGGGATTTTTGGTGATTAGAACCATTTTTAATTGAGGAAAAGAGAAGAGAGCAGCCTTAGATTCATTTTTCTTGACATCAGAGCGGCATTTGATTTCATATTTGAACCATGATTGAGTTTGGAATATGAATGAAATATATTTTGGCATTATCTACTTGGCATATATGTAATGATGATAAATTTTCTTAATTATGGAACATGATCTTGCTAACGACCAAAGTTTATATGGTTTTGAAAAGAGTAGTTATGGAACATAATGCTAATCTGAATTGATGAATTTGTGAGTAGAAAATGAATTAGGGTTTGTAATATGCTTAAGTTTCATGAAAATTTTCATAGTCGATAAGATGAACTAATTTTCAATGATTTATGCTAAATATAAATTTATGTTCTCTAATTTGCATGTTTTGTTATATTATATCATGTTTTAAAGGTTTAGAAATACATTAGAGATAATAGTCAACCATTGTTTATCGATGTTTTGGTATGGAAACCGATAAAGAAAATCACTATAATTCATTCTAAAAGCATAACAATGTTATTCCAAGGATGTGAATGACTATGGAAAATGATAAATTTGGTTTCATATGCATAAAACTTGACAATTGTTCATAAATTAGAGAAGAAATGTTGATGATATACAAAGGGCACATAGGATTAGTCATGGTGAATGACCATGTAAAAAAGTGAACAATTGCTCACTAGTATAAAAGAAATATAACCATAGGCCAATGTACAATCATGAACACAAGAGAAGAAAATGCTCATGTCATAAGCATGAATGATTGTACAAAGGTTATGGATGGTCGTGCATAAGGTCACAAGTAGGAATAACAATGAATGGAGAAGCTGTTCAAGTCAATGAACAACGCACACCCGTTCACAAAAGGTGTATGATCATGCATCGATGTAAAGTTGAATGTAAGTTAATTAGTTATGTATATCTATTCGTAGAGATGTTCCTAGTAGTATTTAGGATTTACGATGTAGAGATGTATAAGGGTATACAATAGTACTAAGTCATGTCAAGAAAAGTGTATACATAAATTAGGGCATGAAAGTAAAATAAGGTTAGGGTGAAAGCAATATATGAGCCTAAGTTATGTGTTTTAGTAGCTCAAGTGCATGCACATAGTTTTCGTGAAAACATATCACAACATACTTTTCATGAGACCAATTTTTATACATGTTTTTTTTTTTTTTCTAGATTTAGGGTGTACTCATGTTTCAAAATTGATCTTGTAAGACACATGAAGAGTTAAAGATTGGTAGTACATGTATGGGACTCAATCCCCTAAGACACATAAAGACCTAAGATATGCACACATATGTGGGACATGTTCCAAAGTTTTAGTTTTAAGAATACTCATGCATGTTTCTCATATCAATTTTCTTTTGACATATTTTTATAAGAGTTGTTGCAAAGAGGTATTTGAAACTTTCTACACACACGCGTAAATAAGGCAATGATTATGGAATATCAATCAAATAGTGTGTGTAGATAAAAAAAAAAAAAGATTGCATAGTTATGCAAATCACATGGTAAAGGTGTCTAATCCATATCTTAACCCAAACTAATTAAAGTAGAGAAAAGATTTTTCAAAAATAATACTTCTACCACTAGTTTTACATGCATAGCATATAGAGTGTCAATGCAAATTAGGATCTAGAGTAGCATTCTAGATGAGTGAGAGAATGTCATCAAAATACTGTAACCAATGGTGTTCCCCATATAACTAAAGTTAAGAATTCCACATCGTCAATTCTCCAAATGACTAAGTTCAAGTATGGAAATGGATAAGTAATAAGCGTGTAGGAGTAAGTTTTCTTACTTATTGAGTAACTTATTACTCGTTCCTCTTTTTTTTATGCTTTGCATGTAACAAATACAATTGGTAGTTCCGAGGTGGCTGGTCAATGAGTGAACGATGCATGAGAAAAATTGTCATTTTTAATTACGTTTATGAGTTGATTTGATTTAAGTATTTAACAAGAAACTATTGTATGTATGTAGGATGTACTATATATTTAATGAGAAAATTTGTCATTTTTAATTACGTTTAATCATTTTATATGAAAGTTTGATTTCACCTTGCAAATTGAGTAACACGTACATCTGTCCAATATTCTATCATTCATGAGATTAATTAGAGTATTTTTCTCTGTTGCAATAGATTTTGCATTGATTGAAAAAAGCTAGAACACAAAATTTTCTTTGTGGAAAGGAGGACTATTAAGCACAAGATTTACCATAAAATGAATAAATTTGATGGAAAAAATAATATTTGAGTTTCATGATGAAGAAAGATGGAAAATGAATGAAATAAGCGTGCAATGGCAAAGAGAATGCGCTCATTTATAATTTGAATGGATAGCATATTAACCTCAAATTAACGAGATTAATTACTCCTCCATCACTGCACCATCTCTTATCTCCTCGACAAA
The DNA here is from genome assembly GCA_026122585.1 of Anacardium occidentale. Lineage (NCBI taxonomy): Eukaryota > Viridiplantae > Streptophyta > Magnoliopsida > Sapindales > Anacardiaceae > Anacardium > Anacardium occidentale. Next base: position 338,153 of record JAJEJH010000215.1, read on the forward strand.
GAGACTTTAAGTACATAAATATTCAATACCTACAAGCCATCAGTGAACATTAGCTTTTGCTTCGGCCTATATGCATTGAATGAAGTGGGCTGCTTTGGTTGAACTACCAACAAGCATGATATTTTGTGGGTTTGAAGATTTTAGGGACCAATCAGGCCTCGGAGCTAAATAGGGTTTTCAGACTCGAGCTCAACATTGTTATTGAACAGAAATTGTATTTAGTCTTGCCCAGTACTCTTGTCTAGCCCAAAAGGTTTTCGTTTTCAAACTGAAGAATAAGGCCTTGGGCATGTCCACTTCCATTGACAAGCCTAATTGAAGGTAAGAAATCTTGCATCAATGGTAAAAAAATAATAGAACATAATAACCATGAATATTGATCAATTCTGAAGCAAGCAATTAATTTATTGATATATTTCCTTATTTGTTTTCAAGTTTCAACCCCAAATAATACTTTATATATATATTTCTAACTTTACATAACTTTTCTAAGAAAAATAAAGAAAATTAAGGGACAACAAAAAAAATATCATGAAGAACTTTATGGCGCTTAGTACATTTTTTCTCATTCTGCTACTTAGCTCACCCTTCTCCTCTCAAGGTATTTACTCATCATCATTTTCAGGCATTTTTATTTTCTTTCGAATGGTAAAACTTTTTTATTAATTTTTTTTCTTTTGTAATTAAAAATTTTTTAACAAAACAAATGGATAGAGTCCGAAATAACCTAATTATAATGGGTAATTTGATTGGACAAGTTAGGACAAGATAACAACAAACGAACAATTCAAAACACCCTTTTAAAGATTTATCTAAATGCTTATCTAGATAACGTTCAAAAAAGAATTTTTCTGTTAAATTAGAAATTAAATATCTGTATGAACCCATAGCTCTTAACAACTAGTCGCATTAATTTTGCAGGAGATCCTAATACTGTTATCAGTGTTGGACTTCGAAAGAAGGGTGAGTGTGGAAGTGATGGAGTTCGTACATGCACGGATTTGGTCAAAGGAAAGTATGGGGATGATTGTAATCCACAGGAATGTACATGTAAACAATTTAAATTCCACCTTGTTTGCAGGTGCAAGGTCGAAAAGAAATTTCTTGCAAGCCAATTGAAGTTTTAAACCAATTATATTACAAGTAATTGATTAATTGGTCGATTATTAGGCATGTAATAAGGTTTAACCATGTAATAATAAGGTCAAATTTTAACTTGAGCAGGGAAATATCTTATTTATACTAATAATTTTTTTAGGAAAAAAAAAAAACAAAATTAAGGGACAACAAGAGAAATCTATGGTATAACTTATTTTCAATTTTAATAATCTATGGCATCACTTATTTTCAATTTTAATTTTCTTGCTATTACTATGATATCAAGTCAATAATATTATCCCTCTGATTGAACAGTCATTGCACCAAAAACTACATATATTTTTTCCAATGAGTTTTAGTAATTGTTGATTAGAAAGTCTACGTACCAACGAGAAATCAAAGAAATAATGGGTAATCATAATATATATATATATATATATATATATATATATATATATATATATATATATATATATATATATATAATATGGTTCAAATTGCTGCTTAGGAGTCTACCTCTATGGTTATATTATTTTTGTGGCCAAAGGACAATTTCCCACCCATAGTTTCAGGCGTCCCACCCGCCTAAGTTTAAAAGTCGTTTTTCCCACCCGTAGCCTATTTTTAATATTAAAAATAATAATTGTACAGTAATCATCATGGGTATTTTTGTCTTTTTATATTAAAATTTTATAAATTAATAAAATAAATTTTATATAAATATAAAATATTAAAAAATTTTAAAAAAGTTTAAAAATATTAAAAAATATTTTAAAAATTTTTAATTCCCAGCAGCCACCGCCGCCGGCACCGGCGTCAGTGGCCGCCTATAATAGAACCAGGTGGTCATTTCCGGCCACCTGGTTCCAGGGAAGGCCAGATCTGGCCTCCCAGTTCGGCGGAGGCGGCCAGATCGGCCGCCTCAAGTTTTGGCGGAGGCGGCCAGATC
>JAJEJH010000215.1:340376-369719 GCA_026122585.1 Anacardium occidentale
AATTTTTTAAAATTTTAAAAATTTTTTAAATTTAAAAATTTTTTCAATATATTTTAAAAATATTTATATTTAAAAATTATTTTATATTTTTATTATAAATTTTTTATTTTTAAAAGGGTAGTTTAGTCATTTCAGTAGAAAAATAATAAAAAAATAGACTGCGGGTAGGAAAAGCGGCTTTTAAACTTAGGCGGGTGGGACTTTGTCCCCACCTGAAACTATGGGTGGGAAATTGTCCTTTGGCCTATTTTTGTCTTCAAAAATTGTCACATTGTAACAATAATGATTATGAAGAAGCCTTCTGTCCCGTTTGCTTTGTACAACTCTTCATTTGTGGGACTGGAGAAAGGGTTAGCTAAGTGAAATTGTTAGCTAAGTGAATTACAAATAATACATATTTAGATCTTTGTACATATTTAACATAGAAGATCATGATTATCATCTTTCTAAAATAAAAGATCATGATGTTGTGTTTATTATTTGGTATCTACTAATTATAATGATGGAATACAATTTCATGATCTTTAGAGATCAAGTTTGTCATGTTAATAAGATCATGTAATAGAGTTGATATTGTCAAGTTCTACTCCTCTCCTATTTTTTTGAGTGAATAAGCTTTTTCTTGTGTCTGGGTTGACTACTGCTATTAAATAATAGTTGATCGTGTCTTCAAGTGTTTTTTCTCTGACTTTGACTATAAAAGAGTTTGATCATATAATAATTATTAATAATATTATCAAAATCTAGTAGTGTTAATTTTGCGTATAATACAGTGGTAAACTCCAAAAACTAAAGGTATATGTACCTTTTAAATTTCTAAAAGTAATTAAATACAATTTCAACTTTGTTATACAATTTTTGGATGTGTGATCCATAGAGTGATGACTACTTGATATTTTTTCCAAGCACGTATGCCTTCCAATTTTCTCTTCATTTTTGGAAGATTAGCATTTTTGTTACTCTATCATGATAGTCTTAAATGCTCTACTAACCTATATGGTAGAGCAAAGAGAAGAAAAAGGCTTATGACTTGTGTTGTAGGGTTTGCAAAAGAAAAGTTCCAAGCTCAACAGGGTTTCCCTAGAGTTAATGTTTATCATGGTTGGTTGTTTGGGTACAATGGCCAAAATCTCAGTGCCATCATCATTTTTGTTTATGCATGCAATTTATTGTGACTTTGATCGGTATTAGAAGTAAGTTCTAGAGACACCAATTTATGAATGAACATATTCAGCAAAGGAATTAGAGGTCATTGGGCTCAAAACCTCATGTTTTATGTGGTTTAATGTCCACCAAGACTGCTTTGCTATCTTTTTTAAAAGAAAACTCAAATCATATATTTTATTGCAACATTTTTCAATGTCATAAAACTAGTATATAGATCCATGAAAAGCAAACACAAGTTCTCAAAAATTCCTTCCAAGTCTTAAGATTTCTTATGCCTTGGTCATTGCTTAGGGTTAATAAATTTTCTAACATCAGTAAGGTTTTGAACTTCATGCTTCAACCTTGTAAATTTATCAGTATGTCCACTGGTATAATAAAATTGATAATAGGCCCAAGCCTTGAATTTGGCTAGCAATGGACTTGTTGTTGGGCAAAGTGCTAGTGGCTACAACAAGCCCTTTACCATTAGCCTTTCTAGAACCTTTGATAATGACATGTTGAGATTAGAGAACTTTCTTGACCTATGTTTTATTGCATTTGGTTCACCAGTCCTCTTAGGCTCAGTCATCTCAGTATATCCTTTTGAAGCTTATATGACATCTTGCAACTGTTTAAGGTTTTTAGCCATCTTTTCCTGCTTAGTCACTAAAATGGTTATGACATCACTGTTAACCTTAAGTTTCATTGGTTCATTATATGTTGGCCTTATTTCCTCCATCTTGGGCTTCTTTTCAAATTCATCCAACATTTATGCAATTTTGGTCATGAAGAGTTCCACTTTTGTTTTTGTCACAACCTCTTCTATTTTAGTATCCACCATTTGTTTCATCCTCTATGTCATTTCATATATTAGGTTCCCCTTGACCATGCCTCCTTTCCCCATTAATTTGGCTTAAAAAAATGTCAATATGGATGCATGATGTATGCCTATGCATAAGCATAGATGTTATTTATATATACAGGATTAGGTAGGAACACCTGTTTAGACTACAACTTTATATTTTTCGATAGTGACAAGGAATGGGTCTAATGCTTGGGCAAGATAATAAACAAGGGAAAGACTTAGGTCTAATGCCCTTTTGAAATAAAAACCTAATGACAACAATTTGGGCCTAATGCCTTATAGTCCTAAAATGATGACAAAATTTTAGGTTGAATACCCTAAAAGTCCTAATAGTAAAACAACATGAATTAGACCTAATTGGACATGGGTTTATTGCCCCAAAGGTCCTTATACAATAGTGACAAATTTGAGTCGAATTTTATTACAACCCTAGTTAGACTTTTTACTACACTTCGAGTTAGTGCCCCTAAAACTTTAATGAGACAATTCCAACACTTGGGCCTATAACCCTCTAAGAATTTAATTTCATATCAATAAAACTTAGGCCTAATGCTCTTGACAACTAAAAAATTTTGGGCTTAATGCCCTTGACTCAATAAAATTAGGTTTAATGGCTTCCAAACTTACAACTTCGCCTCATTGTTATTCCCTTTACACTTTTATCGCTCCGGTTAGCAAAGGTCAAAATTCAGTTTTACTTGAGATAAGGTTAGTGCTAACTAGACTATTAGAGACTCTAATGGCTTACGTCCTAGACTCTAATGAATTCCTGTGTATAAAGGCCCTTACTTTATATGCCCATTTTGTGACATATCAAGTCATGTTTATAAGGATTTCAACAAAATGATATTTCTAAAATTTTTGTCTCGATGGGAACCACTTGAAGAAAGATCGATGACTTATTAATATCATGGGTCGAGAGACATATTTCAAAATTGGTAAACAAAGATTTGAGACTTCATACATAGAGATCTGACTCAATCAACCACACACAAAAGGGTCCTAAGGGTTAACTTCTAAAGACAACTACATAGACTCAACTTAAGTGAAGGCTCAAGCTATCAAAGGCTAGAATTATAGGTTTTTAATATCTAAAAGTACGTGCCAATGGTTGATGTAGAAGACAAACAACCCATGGGCCAAATGGGTTTTTAGGTAAAAGTCTAGATTACCATCTAAGGTAAAATGGACAATTGATGTTTAATATGTAAGAGTGCAATCAATGCAAGGGAATCTTTCAAACAGGAAAACACTATTAATTGAACCACATCAGAATTGACCATTCGCTACAATCCCTAATGGAGTCACTAGACCTATGACAAATTTTTATCATGTCAAGCCAATATAAACTTGTCACTCTTGTTTAGTCATCCTATCTTGACCAAGGTTTCACTTAAGAAAATACATCAATGGAGAAAAATAACTTGTGAATCTCTTATAAAGGATTCAAACTATCATCGTTTGTCCAATATATAGGTTTGAAGAGTTAAATACGATAGTTATAAGGTGTTAGACACCCACATTATCCAGTCTAAAGATTAGCCCTGCTCGACGATTCATATTGATAACATTTAACTAGATTATCAAGAATCTCATAATTAAACACACAAATGCAATTAATAATGCCAAACAAGAAGGGCGTTAAAATAATAAAACAATTAATTACAATTTCCAGAAAACATATAATAATAATAATAAAGTAGATAAATTAATTAACCAATCCTACAAGACAACAGAGGCTAGTGAATTGAATAAAATATATAAAGTAGATACTAGAACCAAAGACAGGACATTCTAGTTTTTGCCCTTAGATGCCTCAAATATGTAAGCGGATTCGTACATCGATAAGTAACCACTCACTGAACAATACATGTTCATAGACCACCTCTAGTGTTTTACGTTCAACACCAAAAGATCTACGCACACAAAAAACATGGTACATAGTAAACATAATGTAAATGAACACTCCTAATATACATTCATATCAACCCAAACTCTAACATTTGATCCATATCAACATTGCTCACTCATCAACAAAAATAGGCTACCATGGCAAAATTAAACATATTAAATTATCCATAAATTGCACATGTACAATCATAACAAATAACATGCGTGTTGATGGTCTCAAACTGCATATACATTATAGAATATAATCCTTATAGATAACCCAATGCCTAACAAGTATTGGATGTAGTGAACAATTAATCTAACATGCCACTTTAATGTACATAGATGAATAGAACAAAAAAATAGAGCTTTTATGCGTTCAACCACTACTAGCGAATATCCTAATGTAGTAAGCGAATGCACACGTTGGATGGATGGAAAGCCTTCAATTGTAAGCATACGTAGACTATAACTGGGCATTCACAATCAACATCAGATGAACATAATAAAAAAACAAGCATAAAATTAATCAAACAGTTAGAATTTCGCTCAGGATATATACTTGTATGTTGATTTCTTCAATAGCTCCTCTTCAATGTGTTGTGGCAATGTGAACTTTGAATAGATTTACAAACTTGGTCCTCTCTCAGTTTTTGTCAATATGTATCCCAAATTCTAAAAGAAATTCTAAAAGTGTTTCATAAAAAAAGAAACCTAAAGCAAAAGTGTTTGGAAATTTCTATGAAAATTTGGCAAAGTTTCCCCATACCCGCGACTAAAGGAAAAGTCCTAAAAACCAAAAACTCAACCTTTTATATAGGTTTCTTCTAAAACCTTAAAGGAATATCCTAGTAAAACTAGAATTGTTTAAAGGGTCATAAAAAAAGAAACCTAAAGCAAAAGTGTTTGGAAATTTCTATGAAAATTTGGCAAAGTTTCCCCATACCCAAAGCTAAAGGAAAAGTCCTAAAAACCAAGAAGCCAACCTTTTATATAGGTTTCTTCTAAAACCTTAAAGGAATATCTAGAATTGTTTAAAGGGTAATTCTAGTAGAACCAGAATTGTCTAAAGGGTCATCCTAGTAGAACTTGAATTGTCTAAAAAGTAGGAAAATATGGTTTCATTAAAACATAAGGATCTGATTTGTCCATAAACACAGGCAGGTATCCATGAATGCATAGCACTTACCCCACAAGCAAATAAATGCTAAGCATGTCTACCTATCATGCCAAACCATAAGCGGACCACTTAGGAAGCACTCGAGTATTAGTTGAGCACCTAATCCATATACAATGTCAAATAGGCTCTAAAAGAAGGCCTAAAATTAGCCTTAGGGTTATTTCTAAGGAAAGTAAGTCTAATGGGTGTTCTAAAGGCCCTAGTACCTAGGCTTAAGTACACTCACCAAGTCCATTCTTCTATTCTCAGTCTATAAGCCTTAGTTTATCATTGCAAAAGTCTTAGATAAAAACTTTATGGGTTATCATCACTAGGAAAATCTAGTTATGTCAAAATGAGGTGTCTATAAAAAGGTTAAGTCAAATCTGAGGAAGAGGTTCTCGAGCTTGTTTAAGTGACTTTTAAGGATGAAATTCTTTTAAAAGGAGAGAAATGTAACAACCAAAGGTGTTCCAAAGCCTTTTTGGTCTTTTTTGCATTTAATTTAGATTACCATTATTCATGTTGTTGGTTACATGGTTATGTAAGAATGGATGCATGCCTGTATAGGCTATGAAGGCTAAAACAGTCTTTTCTCCATAAAGAGAAAATTAAGAAATTTTCTAAGTGTGGGATGACACATAACCATGCTTAGAGGCCATGCACAACCATATGCTTAATAATAGGGAAAATTTAAAGTTTGTTTGATACGTGACTAAGCATGAGGAGTACACGCCTGTGTGTTATGGCTAGGCTCTTTATAACATGTCTCCATCAGTTTTGGTGTGTGGTTTTTGTAGAGATAATTCTACACATGATTGTATAGGAGTTAAGCACGCCCATGTATGATGTTATGCTCTAAAATTATAAATTGGTGTGTGCATACATTGAAAGGGAACTTTTTGAGTCTTTTCAGGCACAGAAACAAAAACACAACGATGAGAGAGTAGAGTGATTTTGTAATTTAAAAGTCTTGCCACCACCGAAGGTTAGAAAAGAGTTGAGAAAAGAAGCCTTATAGTCATGGAGTGCTTATGATCACCAAAGGGAAGGTAAGTAGATGTTTGGAATTCTATTAACTAAGTATGGTTTGTTCCTTATGATTTTTTTTTTTTTTATAATATTATCTCTTATAATAAGTGTATAGATTGTTTGTTTTCTTTTTTTTTTTTTTATGATAGTGTAAGAAAACTATTGTCATTAGGCTTAAATTTTTATACTAAATAAGATCTATAGGTATGGATGTGTGATATGATTGCAAGTCGCTTAAGGAGTTCTCCATTAACCCAGGATCATCTAAAGGACATCCAACTATTCTACAATGCAATAGGACATTAAAAAAACAAGCCATCTTCTAATGCTCCAAGGAAATGTCAAGTGAAGTGTTGATTTTTTTCCCTGCCTTTGTCCTGCCATAGTGCCCTTTTCACCTCAGCATGGCGCGTAGATTCTAGACTAGTAAGCAAGAGTTTGAAGGGTTGGAATGTCAAGCTTGCTCATGTCAAATTCGCATACAATCGGACACTAAATGTGACAACTAGCCATTCTCCATTTAAAGTTGTTTATAGTATAAATCTATTATTAAAAAAAACTGCTTTTAATATCAAAATCAAATGTAATCCAATTCTAATTTGCTTTAGTTTAGAATCAGAAAAATATTGGCATCAACTTTGTATCGGATTGGGGGTCAGAAAATTAGATTCTAATTAGAATCAAAGAAGTTCTGATTCTAATTAGAATCAGATCAAAATTATAATTCTATTCCGATACTAACACTATTTTTATATTTTCAATTCTAACTTGATACAAATTAATATTGAATTATTAGCTGATGTTAATTAGATACGAACTAGAGTTGGACTTTTATTTTTTTTTATTTTTTTTTATAACTAGTTCTAATCCAATGCTAAATATAAATTAGCATTGAATATAAAACAGATTTTTTCCGGTTCTAACTTCTAGTTATTTAGAGTCAAATTAGAATAAGCTTCCGTCCGATTCTAAATTTGACCGTACTTTGCGCAGCTGTCTTCTCCTTTGCAAGAATCCCTTATTCCACTACAATTGAAACTCGCCACACATTGATTACCCCAAGCTTGCAGCACTCGAAGAGGTATGTTTCTTCATCTCTACTTCGGCTCGGTTTTTTGTTTTTTTGGGTGTATTTATGTTTCCCACTGGTGTACACAGCATCTTTTATTTTATTTTAGATTATTTTTTTTACTATGACTTAGGGTTTCAAAGTTTCTTTCAATTCATTTTAGTTTATGTTTTCGCTGTGACATTAGTATTCATGAATTTGTTGGTGAATTTATTGATACTAGTCAAAGATTAGAACCAATAACTATTGTTGAGGTTGTTGTGATAAAGTCAAAAAAATCGGGTACTGCCTGGCGGATCCTCCAAGGGGCAACGAGAAAGAGAGACTTCTTAAAGCCGATGAAAAACTCTTTCACGGATCCGTCGTCACCAAAAGAGGCGCTAATGCTGCATTATCTTATATGTCTTGTACACATAATTTGAGACGAGGACAAATTGTCACTCCCAATGTTTCAAAAATCCAATATTTCATTCTTAAAAATATTTTTTATGATTTTTATATTAAAATGATTAAAATACTTTTTTAAAAATAAAAACTTTATAAAATAATTTTTTAAATAAAAATATTTTAAAAAATATGTAAAAAATTTTAAAAATATATAAAAAATTTAAAAGTAGCCATCGCTGCCGATGCCGGTTGCGATGGCCACTGATAAAGGAACCAGATGGCTGTTTCCAGCCATCTGGTTCTAAGGGAGGCCAGATTTAGCCGCCTCTGTCAGAAAGAAAAATCAGAAATGGTCGGTAGAACCAAGGACGGTCCTTTACAACTGTTTTCAACTTATTTTATGGCAAAGATGACCAGATCTGACCACCTCCACCAAACAGGGAGGCCAGGTCTGGCCTCTCCTAGAACCAGGTAGTCAGAAACGGCCACCTGGTTCCTTTATCTATGGCCATCGTAGTGGTGGCTGTTTTTATATTTTTTTTAAGTTTTTTTATACTTTTTAATATTTTATATTTATATAAAATTTATTTAATTATTTGTTAAAATTTTAATCTTAAAAAGACAAAATGCCTCTGAACTATTACTGTGTACTAATATATTTAAATTTAAATTTGATTGGAGGGTGGGAAACTGGGTTTTTGAAACCTTGGGGTGGCACTTTGTACCTGCCTCAAACTATGGGTGGGAATAATTCTTTTGGCCATGTCTTGTGCATGTTTCTTCTTTATGACCGTTTCTGCTAATTATTTTCAATTATTATTATTGCTTTTATTGTTGTTGTTTCTATTTAGGATTCAAAATTAAGCGTGTTGGATATATTGCAGAAATTAGGTTGAAATTTTTTAAATTTTAACTGAATTGATAAACTATACTCTTTCATTTCCATAAGTGACCATAATTAGACACTGGAGAGTTTGATTAGAATCCTTTTATTTTTGGCTTCAACTCAGAGATGTAACAAATTTTCTGGCATTTTTTAATTTTCTAAGTTAAGTTCTGTGAGACAATAGATATAGTGTTTTTTTTTCATGCTATATATCATATGACCTCATGTCGTTCAAGTTGTAATATGTTTTAGATGTTGGTAGGGTGAGCTTTGATAATAAATTTTAGTTTTAGAAGTTACAAGATCGCAAAGTTGTGAAATTGCTATTTGAAGAGATGGTTATGAAATAAAAGTTTTTCTATCTTTTTCTATGAATATACTTAATGCTAGAATTACCTATATGGATTATTGAGTCTTAATCCTTCAGTGTTTGGCCTGTTTTCTTTCCATGTTTGTAATGCAATGTGCATGTAGTGTTGCTCTATATATGCTGATAACGTAAAGTATTTATCCTGCAAAGTAAAGGAGATGTGATTTTTGTTAAAGCCATTGGGAGATATATGCGAGGGTTATGTTTGCATCCCATTTCCTTTTCCAAAGTGTTTCCATATTTCTCACATTAGATGTCTTCTGTTTTTTTTCCTGCAGTGCTCTCGATATTATTCAACAAGGCAGCTCTTTCTTCTTATAGTTTCCCATCTGCAAATGTCATAACCCTTATTCAGGTAGATCCCTTCTGTAGTGTTCTTATGTTCTTTCTTGTAAATGTTTTTCAACTTCTCAATTTCTGTAGTTTTCTTCATCATTTATATGTTTAACAAGTGGTAAGTTTTACGTGTATATTTTTCCAAATGATGTCTGGGTTGAACATCCTATAACAGACCAAAGCCTAAGTTAAGAAACTCAAAGAATCCCAAGCTCATAACTAATTAAAATCATGTTGGGCAAAAGATCATGTATGTTGTATGGTTTAAAAAGTCATGGACAAATTGACGTTAGGTGCTTGTTCACTGATACTGTGTGTACTTGTTAGCCATGCTCTGTATTCTCTAGAACATTCATGTTTAATGTCCACTTGAGACATTTGTGGAAGAAGTGTATCAATATGTATTAATTATCATTTTTAATTTGTATTACAGCAATATATTTACTACATATGGTGTGTTCTTCTTTGTTTCTCTATCCATTGAAACGCTGGAAGATTATTAGTTTCTATGTGGGTGAATCTTTGCCATCTTCTGACGGTAAAACTTTATAGCCTTTAAGACATTGATGCATACTTTTCCTCTAGTAGCAACCTATATGTTTTATATGGTATGTGTTTTATGATGTGTGCAGAGATGCGGTGACAACTACAACTATGTTAGGCCCTTATGAGGACACATCGTTTACAATGACTCAATTCCCTTCTCCGAATCCAAGATATCTTGATCATTTTTTATAACTAATTTAATTTATATATATAAATTTTGGGTGTTTAGATGTTTTTTGTTGATTGAATTTTCTTTATATTGTAACAGACTGTGAGTTTATTATTTTTCTACAATTTTCATTTTTTTGGCATTTTTTATGTTATTAATAACTTTAATTGATAATATTATAATTGGATTAAAAGTGAATTGAATTCCAATGTGATATAAAATTGGTTAAAAGGAGAAATGTAAATTGGGTCGACATTATATAGATGGTAAAATAATTAACGTAATGACAACATATTAGAATTGGTTTATAGTTGAAAAATAGTACCAGATTATAAAGGATACAGTTAGCATCAAAATTGAATCGGTTTTAATTTGATTCAGAATAGCATTAAATTATATTATAATCAAATTAACATTGGACTCATTGTGCAATCTAGAATAGGATTAGCATTAGATACTATTAGAATCGAATTCTATTTGATTTTAATATAATTTTGAATTCCAATTCTGATACTAATTTAGTCACCAAAAATTTTAATATTGGCTAAAATCCTACGCTAATCTAATAATAAATACATTTAGTATAGGATTAGCATCAGAATATAACCAATGCTAAACAAGCTTGCTTTTCGTAGTGGTCCCATACTCTATTTGATTTATCTTCCTTACCTATTAATGCTTAGATTGGTGGTGGATTTGAATCAAGCTAGTGGATTAGTCCTTTATACTGGGTTCATTTTCTTTGTTATTTTCATCTTAAGTAAGTTCTAATTTGTTGTGTGAAGAACCCTTCAAAGTTCTACATTTCTATCCTTATCCACCTTAGAAATCTTGAAGTTTTGTGGTTGCTTGTTGTTGGTTGGATTATTGTTGCTTGGTTGTGTAGTTTGGTGGATAAATTCTCATGAATGTGTATATTGTGTGACATTGTGACGTCTTCGATATCTAATAATTGTTTCAATATATTGGTGATGATTTGACAAAAGATGCTGGTCGAAAAATAGCAAGACATAAAGATACAGACGACGATGCATATTTGTTTGCCATCAGGGTTACACCTATGCATGCGTATAAAGAAACATAATGTGCTCATGCTTAGGTCATGCAGATGTAAGTATATAATGAGACACAACCATGTGGTATGGGACACAAGCTCATGCATCTATTGTGGACAATCATACATGCACACGATCATACATAACCATGCTAAGGGTATTTTAGGAATTTCTCAAGAAAAGTTATATGATCATGACTATGTTAATCACATCCATATGTGTGTCATGACCACACAACTGTGATCAAGGAAGGTCACACTTGTGTGGAAGTAATGCATGCCCATGTGAGAGAATAAAGCACAGGCATGTGTTGTAGTTTGAAATTATTGATTTACTCTTAGTCCATGAAAAGTTATAATGAAGTTAAATTCTAAATGATACAAGAAGTTTAATTAGTCTATTTAGAGAATAAAACAAAACTAAGTGTCTAATTGTGTGAATGACAACACTTGTTTTATCCAAGTTGAAGTCAAATCGAATTTAAGAAAAAAATCTTAATTTAGTTAAGTAATAGTGAAAAGCAGTATTTAACCTTAACTGTGTATGGAAATGGATAAATGTTAGATAAATAAACTTATTTAATCATAACTATGCGTATAGTTTAACTAAATATAATATGTTAACTAATAATCTTGTCCAACTATATGTGGAGTTGACTAGACATTATAAGTTAACTGCAACTATGTGTAGAATTAGTCAATATTCTAATCTAACTATGCACAAAGATGGCTAGAATACAAGAATGTGAAAGTTTAAGCTTGATTGGCACTTGAGTACTAGATATTTGGAATGTCATACAAATACTTCCATAAATATTTGCTACACACAATAAGCATCTATGACAAGGAGTGTCTTATGAGAAAGCATCAACGATCCCTAAATGTGAACACGAGTTAGTTTATTTTTGAGTTATTTGCCTACTAAGCGTTAATCTCTCATGTGTTCATTGTTGGTTTTGCAACTAGCCATGACAACGATATAGTTGGAAAGCAAAGGTCAACTGATTTGAGGCATAGACAAGGCTACATATATTATAATCCATTTGTTATTCAATATTTAATATTTACATATTTATGGTTGTGTTTATTATAAACTTTGGATTTGTAATAGATATTTAATATTGACACCTTTTACATGTATTTAATGTAATATGTTTTTAAAAGTTGTGCATATCATTAACTTATTCATGTTTAAAAGAAAAATGCCACCTCAAAGAACACGTTGCCTTAAGGATATCACTACTAAAGGTATATTTTCGAAGTAGGATGTTACAAGAAGCGTTATATATATACGAAGTTATTTTTGTACATTGAATATACTATGGTCATTTATGAAAATCAATTAAAATGGCCAAATACGCATAAAAATTGTCCAATGCACGCATTAGCAGTGCACTACACATTATCAATACTTGTGAAATTGAGATTATTTTTATTTTATACCTAAAAACTGAATCAATTTCATTTGAGATGTTTAAAATCAAGTCAAATTAATTAATTTCCCCTTATATATTAATTGTTTGTTTTATCTTTTATACCAGATCCTTTGGTAAAATTACTGTAGCATCTTGGGTCTTTCTAGAAAAGCCCTTAGGGATAGAGTTTTGGGGTTAGAAATAAGACTAGGAATAGGGTGGGGGTCTTGAGGAGTTCAGGGGTGAGATGGTAGTTTTTCAGAGCCGAGTGGCCTTCGTATGATGCCTTTAGGGAGGTTTTAATCATGCGAAGCGCGAGAAATGGATTTTTATTCATTTTCCCTGGTGCACTCCCGTGCACTGTGCCCTGCACGCCCGTGCAGGTGGGTAGCAAGAGAGAGAGACGGGAGATTTATTAGCTTCTCACCCAGCTTTTCTCATTTTTTCAGCTCAGTTTCTTTGTTCTCAGCAGCTCCCAGCCCTAGATCAGATTTCCAGCTTCCAGCAGCTCTCAATCCAGCTAGAGAGACCAGAGTTTAGCTTGAGAGATAGTTTCCAGCAGTCATGGCGAGAGGTAAGTGTTTCTTACTCTCTCTTTCAGTTTCCCAGCTTGTTTGATGTGGATGGAAACGTGTGTTTCCATTCCCAGCTTGAGATGTTATGCTTGCATGTGTATATGATGATGAGATGATGATTATATGTTGATTTCTATGCTTATTTTTCACCCAGAACATGCATGCTTTGTTTGTGTGTATGTAGTGAGAGAAATGGTAGATTTTAATGGTGGAATTCATAGTTCTGGATGGATGATGAAATTGATGATGTATATGTGATGATTGAAGTGCCTTGTATGCATGTTTCCAATTAATTGCAGTTTGGATGAGGAATGGATGAGTTCCTGCATCTTCCAGGTGAGCGGTGTCGTTCCAGAACCAGACGCACGCCCGTGTGCTTGCGAGTGCACGCCCGTGTGTCCTGGTTTCTGCGAATGCACGCCTGTGTGCACGAAGTGCACACGGCCAGGATTGCAGAGGACACGACCGTGTGTCCTGAGGGACACGGTCGTGTGCCAGCTTTTTTAGTAGAAATGCGCAGCGATTCCAAAAGCGAGCACGGCCAGGCACACGACCGGGGCACGGTCCCGTGTGTCTGGGCACACGCCAGTGTGCCCGTGCTTAGCACGGCTGTGTGTGCATGCACGCCCGTGTGCCTTTGTTGGGCACGGTCGTGTGTGTGAGCTACACGACCGTGTGCTTTCCTTGCACGGTCGTGTGTCAGTGTAATTTTCCCAGAAAAGGCAGAATTTAACTTCTAAAGGTTTGGTAATCCATCCAGAGGCTAAATGACATCAGATAACAATGAATCCAGATAAGAAATGCAGCATATGCATAGCATGACACAGCATGTAGCCTGAATGAGGATCCAGGGATTCGAATTCAGTAGATTTCAGCAGTCAGAACCCAAGGTATGGGTTTCAGTTTTAGGGTGAACTCGAAGGGGCATCTGTGGGACCCAGCTTTTTGACACCAGTCAGTCAGCTCAGCAGCAGTATTTCAGTATATCAGTTTCAGCTTTCTAGCCAGTAGCTAGAATGTTCAACCCACTTGGCCAGGATGCCGAATCCCTGTGTTCATCAGCCTGATCAGCACAGTAGGTACCTTCGGGTACAGTCAGATAGATTCAGATGCATGCATCACCAGTTATTTTCAGTTAGCATAACATGACATCCACATCATGCCATGACTCATTAATAAGCAGGTAATCAGATAATCAGATAATCAGATAATCAATAATCAGATAATAGAAATCAATAATCAGTTTCAGCGCCAGCAAGCGACTAGATGTATGGATAGGGCCGAGGCCAAGTTTCAGTGTATGTTTGTGTGCGCTTGTCGCTTGTTTGGGCGGGGGAAGTAAGGAATGCTTACTAGGTGATCTTTATCACTCATCCCTTTCCTTCTTCCTTCCTTTTCAGGTTTTTGCTGCTTGCGAGGAGCAGGTGGACCGAGGCTTGCGAGAGGGGACCCCACACATTAGAGATCAGTTGTATTTTATTTTCAGTTTGGCCTGTGTGGTCTTGTAAATGTTTTATTTACATTTTCAGCTATTCAGAACAGTGTAAAGAACAGATGTATATGAAAAGCCAGTTTGGGCTCATTGTATATTTCAGTTTCAGTTTATTTTTTTCAGCTTCTGCATGTGTTCAGATTGTACAATAGCAGCAGTAGGGTTTTCTCTTTCATAGGATTCCCGTCTCGGGTACCCAATTTTCCAGTTTATTAATAGAAAGAGATTTTATTCTTCAGCAGCAGGAGTACTTGGGGTGGCGGGTCCTACAATTACTATGAGCAAAAATTTTGTAAGTTATTGAGGAAAATTTATAGACCCCCTTTAATGTTATTAATAGTAGTGTTAAATAATTTTTACTTGAAATATATTTAGTTTAGAAAGTAAAATATGAAAACAATACAAACACGTCACAACCACATTTGAGTTCATCTAGAGGTGAATGTTTTAAGTCTATTTTCATGAAAATAAACCAATAAATTCAAGCTCTTCTTTTAATGAATTTATAAATTATTTAAACATTATTCATTTTTTTGAAATTATGAATAAAAAGGATTTAATATTCTTGAATGGTAGAAAACATATCAAAAATTTATCTTATAGCTTTCATGGCAAGTGATTTTGTAATGCCTCCAATTTTTGTTATAGCATCAAAATTACCTTCTAATGCAAGTGAATGTTTATAAAAGTATTTTGTATATAAACAATCAAGGGACAACATATTTTAAGATGCAAAATTGTGTTGCTTAAGATTTATTAAAAGGTTTCAAAATTTTAAATATAAAAAAAAGAAATGTATGATACTTCAAATATATATGAATTTATTTTTTTCATGGATAATTTCTTTTATTTTATTGTTTAGTTTTCTCTATCATGGAACCACTACTTTCCTCCCTCATAGTTAATGGCTTCTTAATATAATTTCAGAGATACTGAATCAGAGCAAAATCAGAAGAATAATGCAAAGAATTATTGATCATGGCATTTACATGTCAAGACATTACATCCTCCTACATTAGCATTTACAGAATAATGAATGAATTAATTGGTTGACAACAACAAAATTATGAACAATAAAATTAAGGCAAACACTTTTGCGTATCCCTTTGCGTATCTAGATGACATGTCATCATACGATTGGATAATTTTGAGTTCAAATAAATTTACACCCATACCCAATCAATGATGACATATCATCTAAGTACATAAATGAATACTTAAAAGTATGTGCAAATTATATTGCTCTATTATGAAACACCATCAAAACAAAACCACATTCTCAAATGCTCACCTATTAGTACTAATCTATGACATTTTAACTATCACTGACACTGGAATGTTCACAACATGCCCTTTGTTTCCAAACAGTCCAATCCTTCCAAAGCTCGCTGCTGTACCGTTCATTGTCGCATTGAAGGATACATTCAGGACCTGTTTCTCACCATCCGGTATCAAGAAATGAGTCGGAGACACCTTGATAGAGACCCCATATGGAGCGCTCCAACCAACACTATAGTACTCATCCGTGCCAGCTATGTTAGTCACTGTTCTTTGGACTGTCCTTGACTGATTCAGTCTCGCAATTGTAATGGATGGCAAGTTCAAGTCAGCACCAATGATGCTAGAATTGTTTGTCCAGCAGGTTTGACCGGTGTAATTCAATACCACCGGCTCAGATCCGTTAATGCCACAAAGAAATAACAAGTAGTCGTCATAACCTGCAATAGTAAAGCATATAGTATGAAGATAGTGTACAAAGAATGCCGATAAATTCTTAACAAACATTGATGGAATCAAGAAGAGCTTGAACTAAAAGGTGTGTGGAGACAGAATGCAGAAAATCTAGCAATCTGGTAATTTGCAATTGCAATGAACCTCATCAAATAGTTAAAACACTTTTACAAGTTGAGAGGAGAGAGCTGGTAAGTCACACTAGATACTTTCTTAAGCTAATGAAGATACATAAAAATGATCCCGCTCTACACATAATGAATCTCATGGATGAGATTTTTCTAAGGTCCCGTGCCCAGGATTCCTACTCTCAGGTTTTCTTTTGCTCAACCAGGTAAGTTTTCTTTTTTTTTAATTAATCTATTTTCTTTTTTATCTTTATTTTGTCTCCAAAATTGATGTGACAGATCCCAAGCTATTTTCCTACATCAGGTTCTGTGCACAACTAGGACCATGCAACAACAGCAACCAAAACAGTGCTAAATGCATAATCACTTACCAGAATAAAAAATTAGACCCGGGTCCAGGGATGCAGTTGCATTTACAAACCCACTTCCCATGTCAAATGGTGTTGCTGGTGACTGATTTTCATCAGGTTTGGCATATGCCCGCTGAGCCATTATTGGTCCCCCACTCTTGTCGTATAAAGTTGCTGTAGTGGAAAGTGCAGACGCAATGGCTGAGGGACTGAAAGTAGGGAACTTTTGCTTAATTAGTGCAGCAAGCCCAGCAACATGTGGAGCAGCCATGCTAGTTCCAGACATCATTGCAAAGCTCTCACCTGAAAGGGTTGCTTGAATTGTTTAAGGTTTATTTTACAACTTATGTAAAGCTTCAATCTATGTGGCATCATAACAGTGAAATGTTATCATGTGTAGATCTTCAAACCTTCAAAATCAACTGAATCAGTGCCAAGAGAACTCCAAGCAGCCCAAATAAAATTTCCAGGAGCCACCAAGTTGGGTTTCATTATGTCTGCATCGTCAAGGAAGGTGTCTTCTGGATCTGGTCCCCTGGCAGAGTAATACATAACCTTTGGAGCCAAGTTACTGAAGTTCGGTTTTAGCCCACCTGAAATGCATGCCACTGCTCCAAACCTAATAATCTGCGTTGTAAGTTCATCTCTCTCCAAAGAGGAATTGTAATATTGGAGTAAAACCTGCCAAAAAGATTATGAGAAAGTTTAGCAATGTAAAGAGCGAAAAGAAAGATGAGTTATGGGTTGATTCAACCCTCAGTGTTCACCAAAGTCATTGATAATCTTGATAAGAACTAAGTGCAATGGTCCGCAATAGGCAGCATTGCTTCTCCAGAAAAGGGTCTGAACAAACAAAAACACAGAATCACACCTTGGAATCATCTGGGGATGGAATTATGATGCCAGGCATTCTCAATGGAGTTGGATTAAGCTGAAAACCGATCACAAAAGGATCCATGTAGAATACAACACCCACTGCACTGAGATTTTTTGCTGTTTGTAATGCCTGTTTGATGGTAGAGAGCCCAAGCACAAACCGTATTGAGTAGCTACAAATCAAGAGTTTTCCTTGGACCAAATCCTTGTTGAAGCTACTGGACTCTTGGCATTCACCCACATACATATCATCAGCAACTGTTGTGTTGTTGTTTAAAGCATGAAGTGCAGAAATCAGAGTATAATTTTTATCGGTTCCCGCTGAAAAATAAACACATAGTAATAACAGTTATGTTTCATTGTAATAGCTATTGCGCAATGCTTGAAATTAATTTATAATGGCATTCATCAACAAATTCAACAGTCTAAAGCTCAAATCAGGTGCAAATTAATGGCCCATCTAAGTATCACAAAATAAATGACAGACTATGCCATGCCTACAACTGATCCTAACTCTGATAACAAGTTCATTTTTCTTCTAGTTTATTTTCATTTTTATGGACCAAATTGTCAAGTTTGTATAATTAACATAGGAACTTAAAAGTATGATCTTTCATAGGAAATAATGAACCAATACAAAATTTGGAATAACTGGAAGACAAACTTACGTGCAAGTCCAGCTCCAGGAATGACAACACCATTGCCAAGATATATTGAGTTTGAGTAAGTTCTGTCATGAGAGGCAGCACCAACAGTGAATATCCATGGACTAAAGGACGACATGCTCTTAGGCGAAGGTCCTGTATTTCCAGCTGCTTGCACAACAAAAATGCCAGCCTTCACAGCTGATAGCAGGGCCATGTCAATGGGATTAAAAAAGGTTGCAATACCAGGAGGACGCCGGTTCGGAGTGATTGATAAGCTTATAATGTCGACTCCATCCTGAGCTGCCTGCAAACAGATAATGGCAAAATAAAGCATTTATAGATCTCATAATATCCATAGTTGCATAGCTCCTTTTCCTTCATTGAAACATCATAATATTTATATGATCAGACCTCCTTGGATGCATCAGTTCTCAAACAGAACAACTTCAGAAACAGAAAAATCAACCATACGTACCTGGTCTATGGCAGCAACAACATCTGCAGCAAAGCCTCCAAAGCTCTTGTACAATGCCTTGTAAACAGCAATACTGAAAAATATAGTCAATTAACACGGTAACCAATAAAACCTATGCCATAAGAATTCATAATCTGAAACA
The DNA here is from genome assembly GCA_026122585.1 of Anacardium occidentale. NCBI lineage: Eukaryota > Viridiplantae > Streptophyta > Magnoliopsida > Sapindales > Anacardiaceae > Anacardium > Anacardium occidentale. The sequence continues at coordinate 359,117 of JAJEJH010000215.1, forward strand.
ATGACTAAGCTTTTATGGCAAGATATGCAACAGAAATATAATTGCCTGTAATAATCATCAAACTGAAATAAATAATTTTCCAATTTCTGAACACATTAAAGTGAAAAAAAAATTATAAATTTGATTCAAATTAATTACTGTGAGCGCGGAGCCATCCCACTTGCATTTCCAAAGTGATGCTCAGCCACAACCACTGGAATACCATGATTTCCTGCAGCAACAGAAGCTGTGTGCCTGTATATATATAATAAAGTCAATTTACATTGGGAAGAACTGAATAAAAATTAAAATTGCATATTGACACCAACTTGAAAGTAGAAACCATTACAACAATTCCCAAAGCTCTTGAAAAGACTATTTACTACATTTTAGTATCGCCAACAGTAGTGTTTTTAAGCTCAATGAAAAAAAGACCATTAAAGCATTTAAAATAGTTCTGAAACTTAATTTTATTAAAACCATGTTGATAAATCTGAAGAGTTAGAATGGATACTTACAGACCTCTTAAATTAAATTACATATATTTAGTTTCCATTTGGTCTATAGACATATTGAAGCCAAGCAAAAATAACACTGAGGTACAGCTGTCTACTTGCCACAAAAAGGGTATCAGGAGCAGGGAATGTCAAACTGACTAAAAACAAAAAGAAAGAAAAAAAAAAAGAAATCTCAAAGATACTTGAAATCTGTGACATATAACTGCAGCCATGTGAACATGCACAGTACAGAAAATACAAATGGTAAAACATGTTTGTTCACACTTATATAGTGTACTAATGGATTGAACCATCTGAAGAAATACAATTCCCTGAAAATCATAATTACTAGACAATACATGCCTAATTTTAAGTATAATACAGAAGAAACAAACAGAAGGGATGCTTTCACAATCTCAGATTTTAGCACAGATTTTAAAGTGGTGCAACAAACCAATAAACAAACAGAACGGATGTTTCTCTGGAAAAAATTTAAAAAGAAAAAAAGAAAATGCTGCAATCTTTGTAAGAACCATATCAGATACAAGAAAAAAGCTACTGATAAAATACTATGATACTAACTATAGACTGCAAAAGTAAGCTTGTACTCACGTGCCATGGCCATCACCATCAAATGGTGAAGCATAGTCCTCACTTGAGTTGAAAATTCCTCTTGTTATAGCAGAGGCCGCAAAATGCCGGGCACCAATAAGTTTCCTATTGCATGAACCAGACGGAAAATCCTGGGTAACCTCACAAATGCCCGAAAAATGGGATGGAACAGGATATGAGCGCTCAGTTACATCATCAGCAAAACTTGGGTGAGTTGGGTCAATACCCGTGTCAATAAACCCTATAACTATTCCTTCTCCAGCAGTTCCATATCCACCTTCTTGGACCCATGCACCCAGCGGCAAACCCAAGAACTCCGGTGTATGTGTAGTTGCAGTTCTAACTGAAAAATCCAAAATGACATTTGCCACTTCTATCCTCCTTGAAAGCTTCTCCGCCTTTGAAATTGATCAATACAACAGAAAAAGAACATCAACAGTGAATCCCCTCTAGAACATTAGAAACAGTTTTAGTCACAAAAAGTAAAAGTTCACTAGGCATCTTTTATTTATTCTCGCATGCAAGTATGACTGAACAAATAAAATTAATAATAAAAGATAGACAACTTTTTACTCAGGAAAACTTTAAAAAAGAAAAGAAGTGAACCCAAAAAGAAAAGCCTCCAACTAATCGGAGCACCACAACATAATCATCATAACAATATAATGATAAATGATGACAATAAATATTAATTTGTAACATACCTGTTGCGGGGTAACAAACACTGAAAAACCATTAATCAAGTAGTGGTAGCTATACAGCTTCAGATACTTTTCCCCCTTCAATGCCTTCCTTAATATCGAATCATGAACTCGAGAAATATAAGAACCAGGGCTTGGATGGGACATTGAAGCATTCCTAAATATAGAAAGAATACATTCAAACGCATAACCGGTCAAATGCACTCTTCCATCGTCCAAAATAGAAACATTGAAAAGGGTAGCATATTATAACATGAAAGTATATACCAAACCTAATCATCAGTATTAGGTGAATTATAGACAAGTAATTAAACAAGAAAATTGAGAATATACAATGAGCACTCACTATCTCACACATTGATTTCCAAGGAATCCCACATCAAAGACAATATTGCCAATTGCAATTTATAACAATAAGTAACAACAGCAATAATAATAAAATGAGTAAGATGAAGGAACAGAGAAGCTCTTTCACATTGGGTAACATCAAATCAATAATATGGTATAATGTGCATTCGTATATAATGTATATATGTATACACATGTTTACAAGAGTTTTACAATAACCAATTTAGAAAGGAACCACGAGGAGAGACAAGACAAGACCCCATACGACATTTGCTTTTTTATTCTACTTTCTAAAGCCGTAAACACACAACAAAATTAGCAATTTCAAACCAGAAAATTCCAGAAAACACATACATTTAACAAGACAAAACGCATCTTATAAACATCGAACTACTGAACTAAAACTACTTATGTAATATATTGAATAAAAACCAGCTAAAAATGTAAACACAAAACTTTTAAGTAAAAATCAGAAGAAAATCTCAGCACCTTGGTTTTTGAAATCTAGATAATCTACTAGAATTTCCATCTTGATTATTAAAACGATGCTTGTTGTTTAATCTTTTGAGTTCTTGAGCATATTGATGAACAGAAGGAGCTTGCTTTAAAGTAACAATGTACACAGCTGTAATGGCCTCATCTGAATCTTCCTGACACAAAGTGCAGAGAAACAAGCCCACAAAGAGAAGCAGCATCAAATGAACCCAAAACAGGAACTTCTGAGAGCTCTCCATTGGGTGAAAATTGAAAGCAAAATAAAAAAAATAAAAAAAAATCAAAACCCCAACAACCAAAAACACATCAAAATGAAGAAACAAAACAACCCATGAGGCTCATTTTCAATAAAGCTCAGAGCTTTACTGAGAAAAAGAAAACCCTGAGATAAATAGAAGAACCCTCATGAGGAACATGGAAACAGCTGAGAAGGCGAAGAGAAAATGGGAAGAATCAAATGCTGCCCATTAAACCTCCATGTAAGAGAGATGTAAAGTAACAGGAGAGAGAACAAAAGAAGCTACTTTTTTAGTGAGAAAACAAGGGAAAAGAGGAACTTTAAGTGGCAGAGGGGAGAGACAGAGAGACGGGAGTCTAGAGTTCCCGGAGGACAAAGTGGAGAAGGAAGAAGCAATAAAACTTTCTTGGGAAGTGTGAAGTTAAACGTTTAGTTTAGTGAGAGAAGAAGAACATCAGGAGAACAAAATTTTGCTTTTGTTTTATTTTGTTTTGTTGAAGGGCTTTGTTGTCTTTTTCTGTAAATTATTATTTTTTATTTTGAAAAATGTGTAAATAAAAATATTAAACATTATATTTTTTATTTTATTGACTAAGCTTAAAATAATACCTTTGCAGGTTATAAGTAGAAAGAAAGAAGTTTAAATTTAACCTGGATTATTTAAGTTTAAATTGATTGAATTAAATTTAAATTAAAAATTAAATTTATTTTATAAAATAAGTTAAATTTAAATTAATCCAAATATTTGAGTTTAAGTTGATTATAATTAAATTTTACGTAAAATTATTTATATATATATTAATTTTTTTGGTTCGAATTTAGATAAAAATTGTTCCAGCCCAAAACACGATAAACTTTAAAATACATTATGGCTTGAACTAAATTCGAATTGAATTAAACATAAAGATGCATATGTTTGTATTTGGATTTGTTTAGTTTACGTTCGGTTTGTATTTATCAAGTTTTTTATAATAAAGTTTATATTCATATTCGATTTATATAGTTTAATTGACATTCAATTTGTATTCGTATTAAATTTAAATTTGTTGATATTGAATTAATTATGAAATTAAATCAATATTGAGTTAAACTTTATTTGAATTTAATTTGAATCATATCTGACTCCAAAATTTATTATTTTTCATGTGCTTGAGATTGTCTTTTCTTCTTATTAATGTATTTTTTGTCTTTTATCTCTCCTTTTTATATAAAATTTTTTGTCGTACAAACTTACAATTGAGTTTTTAAAATTATTCAACGATTATTGTATTTAATTAAATAATAAATAAATAAAATTCATACATATTATTATATATAGCGATAGATTCAAATCAAACTAATCTTAAATAATGTTAACTCAAATTTGTTTAACTTATCGATAAGTTTATTAGAAAAATCATCAAAAAAAATATCATCAAAAAAGAAAAAAATAATTGTTGAGAACGACAAAAAAAGTTATTGACAAAAAAATAAAAAATAACAAAAAAAATAAAAAATCGTCAAAATTAATGAATCTATCAATATAAACTTAAGGTAATCTCAATTCGAACTCGAACGGCTCAATATAAGTTGACATGATAAGCCGTTTTGATTTATGAAGAAAGAAAAGAAAAGAAAAGTCAGAGGCGGTGGGCCGTGGATGAAAAGTCAGAGGTGCTTTGTCTATTCTTCTCCAACGTTCTAATTTTTTAACCTTCAACCCGTGACACCTTCAAATTCCAAAATGGAATTCTCGTGCTTTCAAATTTTTTTTAATTTGGGTTTTATTTTATTATTTTTCTTACTTCTCCAAAATAATATTATGGAAGATAAATTTCATTCATTCTATTAAAACAAATATATATATATACTGAAAATACATTATTATGCATGTTATAGACCCGTGTTTTAAACCCTAAGTCGGAATGAACCCCAATGGTGATGTAGATGGAGCTAGTCGAGCATCCATCATAGAGTTTCGCTCAATTATTAAAAATCTTTGAAACAATTACTATAATAGATTGATCTTTTTATTAGATCATACTTAATTTATATCGAACAATATTATATGTACATATATTTTAATATGTATGATTATGTGATTAAGTGTTAATATATTTTAATTTAATATTTAATAAAAAAATTTTAATGTAAAATTTTCAAATATTTGATAAATGGGTTTCTTAATACATGTATATTGAAATTTTTCTTTTAAAAAACATATAGAGAAAAGGAGAGAAGAATATGGAAGAGTTGTGGGACGGTGGTGTATTAAGCACTCAATTAAAAGGCATGCACATGCTCAAAGTGAAACAAAAAGAAAGTGGGATTCTTCATATTTTCACCACTTTGATTCTTCTATTCTATGTCATCTCTTTCTCCATCTTCAAATATATATATATATATATGTATATATTTTTTTTGTTTTCTGATAAAATATTATCATAATTTTCTTTGTCAAAAGAAGTGGGTCTGGCTAAGTTATTATTCTTGCACCATTGTGATTTGTGAAGCTTTTTGAGAAAAAATAAAATAAAAATAATAGAGTCGTTATTGAGTTCCTTCCATGGACTAAAAGAAGCCGATTCTGTAATCATTCTTGACACTTTCACTTTGATTCTAATCGATAGTCTTCCCCATGTGACTTTATCATATTGTTTTTGTTAGTTTGGTGGATGAGAAAATTCCAGGGAAAACAAAGATAAATCCTAAAGATTGAGAATCTTTTTGGTTCAATTGGATAATACGGATTTATCATTTACGTGTAAAGTAAATTATAAATTTATGTTAAAAAGTGTATTATTATTGAGCAATAATAAATTAATAGTATGAGAGTAATTCTTTGAGGATAAATGAATGTAGTGGACACAAATGGAAGTAGATTGATTAACTTAAAGGCATTTATCCTAACACATAGATATTTGTATTTCAACCACTGAATCGAACCATATAAAAGTCTTGATGTCATATTTCTTTATTTACGTTATTATCTCTACTTATCTCTATATTAATTTTCAAATACTCGTAACAGACTTATCTAAATTTTTTCAAACTTCAATAATTACAATCATAACTTATTTTTTATGATATTCTAAATTGTGTATATAGTTGATAGTAAAAAAATTACATCAACTGACATTAAAAAATGTTAAAATGAGCAACATTGTATCGCAATTAAATAATCAAATTAATAAATCATTGTTATTGTCATTGTTTACTTTGTGTGTGTACATATATATATGTGTATATGTATGTGTGTGTGTGTGTGTTATGATATTGAGTACATGATATTGCTCGTTTTTATGTAATTATAATGATGTTGTTTATAAAGTAAAGGGGATCGACGACAAAACCCTAATGAGTCAATTGAATCTTTAGAACAAAAACAACCAATAAATTTATATTATGTCAATATTAATTTATTCTTGTATAATGTTATTCTAAATATAATACTATTCTCTTATTGTATGTTTGAATGGAAAAGTTCGTTCATTTGGTGTATTATGATTAATAATGGAAATTAACAAATTTACGTATGGCCATTCTAAAGATGGTATCTTCAACAGTAGTCATCATGGTGTATTGAACATTTGCATAAAAAATACCATGATTGGTAAAGAATATGTATACCATTATTACATGGCTATTAGCTCTTAAACCTACATCTACGGTAACAATTTAAATTGATTTAGCTATTGACAATAATGACTTGAAGATAAATTTATATCAATACCAAGTCATGATAATTTCATAAACATGAAAAGGATGATTACTCTGATACTGGATTATATTAGGTTTCTATGTAAAAAAATGAAAACATATGTATTTAGTCAAGTATATTTTTTGCGTCGCAACGATCCCACGTTGGATAAACTTGGATGATAAAAAAAAAAACTGTTGATGAAATTTTTCATCATCAATTAATGTATATATTACAAAATATTATATAAAATAAATTATGATAGTAGTGTCAAATATTTGTTATCGAACTCTGATATGTAATATAATAATACGAGATAAATGCAAATAAAGAATTGGATATAGAGTAGTTTTTTAACATAGTTTGATCAACTATTAGAAAGCTTGCGTCTACGGTTATAGTATTAGTAGTTTTAGGAGAATACTCCAGTAGAATATGTGTATAGAAGTAAGAAGAAAGTGTCATAGGAAAGACTCGACTGAGGATAAGACTCATAAAGAGAATTGTTGGATTTGATGAAAACCACTTTACCTAATTTAGAATGAAAATTATCTATCATAAGCATTGACGATATGTTTTTTTATGTTACTTATCGTTTCTCCTCCTCTCACTAATTTTCTTAATTTAAAAATGAGAACGGACGGTTACAATTATATTTACATTAAAAATTTATATTTAAAAATAATTTACTAATCATTTATATTACACATAAGATAATAATCAAGAGTTGATAAATTAAAAATTTTATTGATTTTTATTGTAAAAATATGATATGAATTAGGGATGTCGATCGATTTAATATGTTTTTTTGTATAAAAAGATGTCTACTTATTAATCAAAGACATGAAATATCGCTTCTACAATTGAAAGATTTTGATGTTCATAAAAAAATGTAAATAAATGAATTAATCAAGAAATTTATAAGGACATGGAAGTAATTTTCTTATATCAATTATTAAGAGTAAAGAATAACTTATTTTTAGCATGTTAAGCCTTTTAAAGGCCAAATAACAATGGTCCTTCTCTGGGCACATGAAGAATGAGGTGGTTAGGCAAAGACAAGATTTGGAATGTTTTTATTTTTAGCAACTATTATATAACATAAAAGTTAAAGCTTTTTAGAAGTAAAATGAACATATTGTTAATTAATAGTATATAATAGAAAGAGAGTTTATATATCATAAATTTTAAAATTTTGACACCATTTAATATCCCTTTATTTAATTCAATCTAAAATGGTTGTAAGTAAAATAATAGGCCAAATGACTTATTCCCACCCAAAGTTTCCTTAACTGACAATTTTTCATTTAAAAACTTTTAAAGCCAAACATTTATATGTTGATCAAACTTATATGTTGATTAAAGTCAAACAGTATTTTTGTCTTTTTGAATAAAAATTAAAAATAATAAAATTAATTTTAAAAAAACAATTAAAATATAGAGTAATAAAAAATTAGTAAAAGAAATACAACTACCACAATCGACAATGTCACTGATAATGGTGGTTACCGTTAACTTAATTAGGTGATAGAAAACAATCACTTGATTTCATTATCGGCCTCGATGACAAAGGTAACCAATTATCTGACGGAGGCTTCTGCCATCTAAAATAGTTGTAAATAATCAGTTTTAAATATATCGATTATCTCTAGCCTTCTTAGATGGTGAAGGTGGTTAAATCAGACTGTTTCTATTAAATCATTGGATTTTCGTTAAATCAATGGAATTAAGTAGCCACTTTTGGCCACTTGGTTAGATTAACAACGACCACTACCACTAGTGATGCTACCAAAGGTGGTGACCGTTTTTTTAATTTTTAATTTTAATTTTATATTTTAAAAAATTTTTAATTAATTTCATAAACTTTTTATTATTATTTTAATATTATTTTATATTAAATTTTATTTTAATATTAATATTATTTATTTTTATGAAGGATATTCAAGTCTTTACTATTTAACTTTTTAAAGTTTTTGGGTGGAAATTTGTCCTTTAAGGAAATTCAAAATTCTTCTTTCACTATTGAAGCATAACCAAGCTCATGTTCTATTGTGAAAGTTAGTGAAGACTGATTGAAATCTTTTCCCTAAAGGTGGAGAAAGGTATTTACAACCATGCTCTTTGATTTTTCATATAAAGGTGTCTAGCAAGTGGGTTTAAAGTTGAGATTTTGATCATTATCCCATTAGGAAATTTCAATCATTAAGTGTTTTCCTTTTCTGGGCTAATTATGCTTTGCTATCATCCTCACATTAAATTATTATCAGGTCATATCATTTGAAAAATATAGAATATCTCATAAATATCATATTAATTAGATCATAAGTGATGAATTTTACCTTCTTTAAATTTTGTTTATTGAATTTTTATCTTAGTGAATTTGAAGATTGAAGTAGTATCTCTTCTTAAACATTAAGGGTGTAAACAAGCTAAATTCAATTTGATTATCATCAAATTTAGTTTAAGTTTTAATTTGTTGTTGATTAATTCGATAAACTTGGAAGCTTATATCTGGACGTGAATAAAAGATCAATAAATTTTTAAAAGTTTCAAATATTATATCTAAACCCCTAAAATCTTATTTCTTTACTTTGAAAGTTAGTATGTAATTGATAAAAAATATAAGTTATGAGATTTAAATATATTTTTTAAAATTAAAATATTTAAAATAATTTGTCAAGTTAAGCTTGAAATAATCAATCATATTTCAAACTTGAATAAAGAATGTTTTAACTCGACGAATTCAAACTCAAACTTTATCTCAGTATCATCGAATTGAAATTGGGTAAACTACTACTCAATTCGATTACACATTTATTAAAGATAGTTATTATATTTATTTACTAATTACTAGTTGGTAACAATCATCTTTTTCTTGAAGACATAAATTTGAGGTCCATGTGGTTTAAAAATTTTACCCAAAAGTGCTTTTTTTCAGATGTGGGTAATTACAACTAATCATTCTATTACATTATGTCACAAATTTTGTTTAAAACTTTTAGAAATTATAAGTTTTCTAAAATCTTTGAATATTATTGAAGCAGCTTAAACCCTAATCTACTGAAAGAGCAAGTCACTCCCTTCACTATCTCTAACTTTGATGTTACGTTATGACACTCCTAATTTGCAAAATCTCAAGCTTTTGTACTCAAATTTATTCAACAATAAAGATCCAAGTTCTTTTCATTGTGAGCAGTGTATCTCTTCTAAACAATCACATATATACACACACACACACACACACGCGCGATTTTATCTTCCTCACCCATATCAATCTTCCCAACTTTTTCATCTTATTTATAATGACATTTAGGAGTTAGTTTGTGTTTCGAATATAACAATTATTTGTTCGTTCATCTCATTTATTGACGATCATACCCATATTTATTGAATTTATTTTGTGAAGGATAAATAAAAGCTTGTTCTCATCAATAATTTAATATGCTTGTCACCAACATCTTCTAGTCTAGACAGACTTTCAAGAGGATCGGTCGGAGTTAATTTAGTCTCTTGTTTTGTTGTTTGATTTGCGGGTGATTTTTTTGTTGCTACGCTTAGGTTGTATCAGGTTCGTCCGTTGGTTTTCTTTTATATATTCTTTTACTAACCAAAAAAAAAAAAAAATCTTCTAGCCCTTCGCATAGACAATGGTAACAATTGCATAATCTTTCATTAATATATTTTTTGTCATGACAAATTCCACCAAAGCTCATATGTGTGTAACCCTTATCATAACGAGATAAGTGAGAAAAAAAAAATTTCACCTTCTTGAAATAACATGTACCCTTATCAACTAAGAAAATGGGTAAAATATTGTACTAAAATTTAATTTCAAAATACTGAGCCTATTCAAAGTTGTCTTCCAATGCTGAGTCTTTAACAACATGATTGGTAATGTGGAGATTTTGAGGGACATCCAAACTTCTTTACAAATATTCTAACTAAAAGGAATTCATCATTAAATAGGACATGAGAATGTTGGAGTTATTGGATTTTTATAATAAAATATGGATTAGATGAAAAAAAATATAACGATGTAAAACAAAATTAGTTG